>JANAVB010037619.1:1575658-1605658 GCA_029216955.1 Iris pallida
TCTGACTATATGTCCTTACTATGCCTGCTAACATGACCATAGAAGACTCTAAAATCCTATAATCGAGGTAACCTAGCCCATACGACTTATCTCAGAGAAAAATCAGAATCATATCACAAGAATAACAGAACAAAATTGATCAATTAACAAAGAACAGATATAATCGAATTTCAAGACAGTTATAAGGAGACAAATGCAGAAATGAGATCGAAAGATTGGAACCTACAATCTGCCCTGCTACTGCCTGTTTGTCCTCGACTGTCATGGCCAAAGCTCGCCCCTGCTGGCCTCCCCTAGCCTGCTGTACTCTGTCCTGGCCTGCCTGTCTAGCTGCACGAGCAGCACAGTTCTTCATCTGGTGATCTGAAGCTCCATAGAATAAACAAACACCTAGCCTCATCCTGTAAACCTTTCGGGTGTGCCCCAACTTCTCGCAGAAAGCACACTGCATGGCCTGCCTCTGGCCCTGATCCTGCTGCTGGTGGGCACGTGCTGGTGCCTGCTGAAGCTGTAACTGAGGCTGTTGTTGCTGAAACTACCTCTGCTGAAAGTGAGGGCACTTCGTCGGTCCTGTACTAGAGCTCGCACCAAGAACATCGGTGCCCCTCTTCGACTTGAGATCAAAGTCCTCCTCTGCTATCTGCGCCACCATCAGTATCTTCTCGAAGGTCGCATCACGTCGCCCGAAAGTACGAGTGCAAACCGTATGAATAAGGCTCCTTCAGAACTTGCGGGCCTTATATCCCTCATTCTGGATCAGATCTGGTACAAACCTACTCAGACGGAAGAACTCCGCTGCATACTCGTCCCCCGACGAGTTCCTCTGCACCAATCCGATGAACTGGGCCTCTAGAGCTATCAGAGCTACATCGGGTTAGAATTTCTCCTTAAAGAGCCGCCTGAAGTTCTTCCATGTCAAACCCGTCACCGATGCATGACGATCCGTACAAAACCAAGTCAAGGCGATATCGAAAAACTAACTCACCGCAGACGTCACCCAAAGCCCTTTCGGGACCTCTGCTAACTCCATGCTCCGCTGGACATCCTCCAACCAGTCATCTGCATATAAGATACCCTCGGTATCCTTGAAGTCCCTCAGATTCCTCTTCCTGAAATCTAGACATGTGCTAGGCCTCCCCTGACCCTGCTGCTGCTGAACTGTACCCGATACTACCCTCTCAACTGCTGCCATCGCCAGCTGGTGGAAGCTCTCCATGCTCTGCCGTGGCACCTCTGTCTAGCGGTAGGATGCGACAGCCTGATGCTACTATGCCTCGACTTGGGCCCTCTGGGTCTACAACATCTGCTCCAGAAGGGCCATCATCTGCTGCGCATCCGTCTGTAGCGGAGGTGGCGGTAGAAGAGTCTCAGGAATGATTATAGACGGTCCCACAGCTGGAGATGGAAGACCTCCTGGAACCGTCGCTACTACTTCCGCCTGAAGGACAGGAACCGAGGTGGCAGCTCCCTCATCTGTAGCTCCCGCAGTCGGAGGTGGAGGTCCTACCGGATCGGGCCTCTCTGGAACAACACTAGGTCCTGCTGCCTGAGAACGAGTAATCGTCATCCTGAGGATAGATTGAAACAAAGAATCAATTTGGCACATGATAGGGAATATCAAGGAAGGACAATTGAATTCAATGCAAGAAGAGTTATCATGGTAATCAAAAGATCAGAATTTTCCTAAAATATGATTGAGTAACTCCTATCATATCCTAGATCCTATGTCCTAGTCGCAGGCTCGTAATTAGTACTCTAAGTCGAGCACCATTACGAGATCGTACTAATTGAGATATCGACCTGCATGGGCCACCACAAAAATGTGTCATGATTCACACCCTGATTAGGGGCACGAGTACGTGGGTACGTCCAGTCTATGCCACAGAATCGGCGGTAGAACGCTGTATAGGTCGTCTGTAAATACTACAACTAAACAGTATAAGGGTACCTGTCATCTCCGCACGGAGGAATATAATATGGCATAACTCAATCATAAGATAAAACTAGGATAGATAACACGAAATGGAAATATAATAGAAGTAAAAATAGAAAATGAGTTCAGGATCCAACACAGCTCAGAGATATAAACAACATCATAGAGTCACAAAATATAATATAGAATACTACAGTCTGAAAATACTAACTGGATCGCAGTCCAGGCAAACCTAACTAAGCTATACTAGTCCGGGTGTGCAAAGTCTAGTGGCTCAACTATCAGACCACAGTCCTGGACTAAGTCTCCATCTATCTCGACCCCATATTAGGTCGAACATTCTGCCTTAGAATTATCTGTAGTATATCAACGGTATCCTGTCAGGAAAATGAGCAAGTACAAACACTAACAGCAGTTCCATATGAATTGACAAATTCTATAAGAGACAATTATAATGAAATACAAGACAAATATATAGGATGACTTGGGAGCTATTCGGAAGCCGAGTTACAACCCGTAAACCAAACAAGGATCAGGGTTGTAACCCTTCTCCCGAACAGAAATTAGCCTTCAATCAAGGTTTAGCATAAGATCATGTAGAACATGTGAATACTAAATATCATAACATGGTGAAAAAAGTACTAAAGGTAGAACTGAGTAGGATATATGATGCAATAAAATAAATATAAAAAGTGCCATAAATTATTAGAGCGTTATGTGATCGACTTAGGAAAGTACATGACAGGCTATCCATTTGGCCCGACAATCACATAAAAATTACTGAAAAGGGGTCATGCCGGCCAACCTGGATAACGAGCACAAGAATAAGATCTCGCTACACCCTACGTGAGGTGAGAGTGGAGCAAGCACAAGAATATAGTTACAGGATGGTATTGATCACATAGCCCCTAATAATTCTCCATCTTCGAATAGTATAATGGATTCGGACATGACACATCATGACACGGGATTTTCTAAGAGGGTAGCTACTCCCTCTCAGGAATCGGTGTCTATACAAGTACAAGAAACAAGACAGAAATGTACCAATATACCAAGAAAATCCAGGAACAATATCTCATGTCATGATCCGACATATACTAGTCCATGAACCATCGTGTCGGGAAATCAAGTAAGACACTACAAATGAATCGGATATAACAGATATCAAGATAATAAAAACTATCAGTGAATGTACTCGCCTATGATCCTGAGCTGATAAGATGAACAGATGCTCAGAGTAATCACAGACCTAAAGATGAGATACTATAAGTCAAAACAGGGTTTAATAATGAAAGGGAAACTAATTAAGTCATGAAATGCAAGTCTAAATCAAACTAGGTTAAACTAGGTCATACTAGGCCAAACTAGGTCATACAAGGCCATACTAGGTCAGATTAGGTCACAGGAAGTCAATCCAAGTCAAACTAGGTCAAACTGGGTCAAAGGTTTACTTACAGTTGACTTTTGGTCAACCCTGGTCAACTCTAGGTCAACCCTAGGTCAAACTAGGCTAATGTTGGCCAAATGTTGACTTTTAGTCAACTGGTCAATCTGGTTTGGTTTCGGGTCAATTCTAGTCACTTTTAGGCTAAGTTTGACTTTCGATTGACTTTTGTTGACTTTCGGTCAAAATGGTCAACCGAGGTCAAAACTAGTCTAAGAGCACTAATCCTAACCATTACCAACCAAGACAATCAATTTTTAACCATATCCTAACACCTTAGACTCATACCTTAGCTTCTAGGTAATTACCTTAACCTTACCTATTACCCTTCACAAAGTATTCCCAATACCTTGTCCCGATACATAGGCAACCCTTCCTAACCTTGGTAGACTGACCTAGGCTTCTTAGGGTAGCTAGACACTAACCTATCTAGATATTACCAATCCAGAAATCTAGGTATCTAGTCCATCCAGTCCATCTTATCCCCATGTTGGTCACTCTCAAAATTACCTTAAGGTATTACGAGACACCCTATGGTATCTTGAGATACCACTCTCCTAAAACTATCCAACCATATATACTAGCTCTAATATGATACTAACTTATCTAGTACACTCACTAAACACACCCCACTATGTCTACAACTCTCAAATCTAACATCTCGTATCCTAACTTATACTAACATATAAGCTAACATCTACTAACAATCCTAACTAACAAATATCTAACAACTTGGTAGCAAACTCTATCTAACAAGGGCTAACTAATATAGGGAAATGGCTAAATGGAAGGGGCTAATTTCTAAAGGAAAAATGGGATTAAATAGATTAAAACTAAATGCTAAAAAGCTTAAAAAGCTGCCAATAAGCTGCTGCTTATTGCAACTGCTTATGCTGCTGATTATGCTTATTGCTTGCTGAAACTGCTACTGCTGCTTGTAGAAGCTGTTGCTGCTGCTTACAGAAGCTGCTGCTGCTGCTGCTTTTTGCTGCTGCTTATTGTTGCTGCTTATTGCTGCTTTTGCTTATTGCTTATCAATCTTTTATATATATATAGATATATATACACTCAATAATATAAATACTTGTATATATATTATGATACATGGAGAAAAATGCAATGACAAGCAATAACACATCTCTAACATATAAAAATATAATATTAAAACATGTATTAAATTATTTAAACACAAGTGTCCAATATTGGGGGTTTTTCACATGGACACAAAGCACAACAAGGACACTCTTAATAACTCCAAATGGACACAAAATTGATACAAATGGAGACACAACCATGGGGGTCATTCCTATGGGTTCAAAATAATCATATATGCATGTAGGATTAAAATAGAGGATAGATTTTACCTTCCGGGAGGTGAAATCCAAGGAAACTCCTTCCGATACGACACCGACACGAAGGAATCTCCAAATGGACACGAACCAAAGCCAAATCCTCCCAAACTTGGCTAGCACCCTTTCTTCATAGAATAGAGCAGAAATGAAGAAGATTTGGTGGAAGAATGGATTGATTTGGAGATAAAATCAATAGAGGTTCCTATCAAATTTGGGGAAGAACAAGAGAGAGAATATTTGTGGATAAAAACAAATGAGGATGGCTCATCCCTATCCCCTCTAGTGGCCGGCCATAAATGTCAATGTGTCCCCTATTTTGTAAAGTCTAAAATACCTCCCATGACTCCTATTGGTTTAATTTAAATTAGGTTTTAGTTTGAGGCTAATTTAGTCTAGTTTGTGTCTCTAATTAAACCAACCTAGTCATGAATATTTAGTCTAACCATACTAACTTAAATATGTCATGTGGGCCATGTCTAACTAATGAGTGGGTCCCACTGGAGTCAAAATTACCCCGGATCCCCGATACAAGTAGAATTGAGTTAAAATTCGAACCCGACTCAATTAACCCCAAAATAATATCATAAATAATAAAATAATTCAAAAATTATTCTAAAGTGGAAAATGACCAAAATACTCATGTTCTTAAAAACTGGGGGTGACATGTTTTACTGTTCTGCTGCTAGATTTCGAACCCAGATTCTTTCAAAGGCCTCAACCATTGGGTCACAACAGCTTTTGCATGGTTATGTATTTGAGGGGCTTGATTCTATATACGAAGGCAAGATAACTTTGGAATTCTTAGATGATACCCATCAGTTGTACAAATTTTGGTTGTAAGTAGGTAGATGTTATGGCTTTCCGTGATACTACTCTTTTTCTGTGCTCATTGTATATAATTTTCGATATATTTTTATGTCAGCACTTAGAGTGCATTTGGTACGGAGAATACAATATACTCGAAAATTCTATATTCCTAAGAATTTTTTTCTTCCAAGGTATCATTATTCGGATATTCTTTATTACCAAGTTTGGTTCATAATATAATATTCCATGGCATATATAATTTATTTTCCAGTATATATGACGCATGCGTTTGGTACCACAACAAATTTCTAGGAATATAATATTTTCAAGTTTTTAATGTTGTTATAATTATTTCTTGTTGTCAATTACTCTATGTAGATATGTGAACATAGTACAAATATATAGAATTAGTAGACTTCACATATAAGGAAAAAAACTTTTTGTTTTATTTTATATAGTTATCAGATAGATACAAGATTACCATCTGGGCAAAAATTAAACACAAAAAGAAGGGACAAAGCAAATAAACACAGAGTTGATCCGAGCTAGATGTCACGTCCAAAAGTTTGTACCCCACCAAGATAGACTTGCATAACTCCACATGGAACGGGGTTATGCTGGAAGCTTCGGGAACTTTTTAGCAGATGGTGGAATCCTTCATAAGACTCAGGAATATTCTACAAGATGGTGGAATCCTCTAGAAGGTTCAGGATCTTTCATGAAGACGTATGGACTTTCTGGATGTTCTAGAAGCCTTCTTATAAATATCTAGATTCTAGAGTTTCCTAGAATATTCCTTGTAATATTTTGTTTTCAGAAGTTCCTTATAAGCCCTATCGCAATATAAATAAGCGGAAGGCCTCATTTGTTCCTTATCACCCAAAGTTGTAATATATTTCTAGTATAGTGAAGTTTTTATACTTTCAGTCCCTCTCTTTTGCTCCACTTTGTTCTCAATATCGCCTTAGAGATCTAGCTAAGCGGATTTGGAAAGGCTGGCACGAGTCTTCGAGGAGGAACTTGTGCGCCGCACAGATCAAAGTGTAGCCTAAAATACTAAGTCCATGACATAGAGCTGCGGAGCCCGGCTCTCCGGTCCAGCCTATAATCAAATTAAATCAAGTCCATTTCAATCCCCTGAAATTGCCCTAAAATATTGTCCTTCACCCCTATCTTCATTCTGTGTCCAAGTTCCACTTTTCGTGTCCACACAACTTGTCAACCATGCAAGCCGCAACCAAAACTTCTTTTTTCTCCATGCCCGGATGAGAGGCCGAGCTCCACCGAAGCATACCACCACATAGCTCTCTCTTTAGAGCTCCCCGTGGATCTCCCTTCTGCATCTTCGACGTATCCACACCCGAGTCGCTCCACTCCAACTCGATCGCAGATAGATCTGGACCTAAGCCTGCAAGCACCCGATACCAGCCGAGTCTGCTAGATTCGATAGTGCACCGACACCTTCGACGGTTGTTCCCAAACGGTCGCCTCTACCACAAGCGGCGCTACGACCATGGCTGAGACGTACAGCATGATCAAGAAGCAATTTCATAAAAAATTGGAGTTCAATTAACATGCATGCATGGCTCTCTTTTATTTTTTTTATATATTTTTATATTATATATATATATATATAGGGTCGTTCTACAATACATCCCCTGGAAAAGGATGTATCGATACATCCGAAATTTGGACCATTGGATGTTGATCCAATGGTTCGGATTGAATAATCGAGTAGAAACATCATTTAATGCTGATTTAGACTTTTGACCTGTTGGTAACTTGCTTTAGCAGGTCATTCTTCACTTTAATTTTTTCAATGAACACCCTAAATTAAGTCATATTTACTCTCTCTTTCGTCCATCCAATTTAATATTTCATAAATTTTTTTGGTTACAGGCCGTGGTGGTGGTGGTGGTGGTGGAAAGAGAAACGGAGATGAAGAAGGAAATAAGAATCGGTCCGGATCGCGTCGAACGTCGTCGAGCCCTCCTAGAACAACGAAGAGTGCCAGCTACACCGAGAAGAATCGGTCTGGTTCGCGTCGGACGTCGTCGAAACCTCCTCGAACAAGAAGAAGTACCAGCGGCGCCGCTCTAATTTTACTGCCCATGCCATTGTCAGAAATCTTATTTTTTATCTAATAATTTAATATTTTTTAATAAAGCTACATGTCATGGTGGTGGTGGTGAACTGAGAAAACCTGCTTCTGAGGTCGGGCGGATCATCTGCTCACATATTTTAAAAAAATCTGTATTGATCGGACGAAATATTTTTTACTTTTCTAATGATAATATTTTCGAAGAGAATATTTTTTTGGATGGTGAATGGCCATTCTCTTTGCTTTTAACACGGAGAATGGCCATTCTCTTTACTTTTAACACGGCGAATGGACGGAGAATGGACATTCCCTTTGCTTTTAACACGGCGAATGGACGGAGAATGGCCATTCTCAAGGAGAATGGCCATTCTCCGTTCCTTTAACATGGAGAATGGCCATTCTCCGTTCTTTGAAAACGGAGAATGGACACTCTATGTGCTTTTAACAAAGTATGGTACATTTAGGACTGGAAATGTTCAAGTATCTCATATTTTTTCACCAAATATTTACAGTATTTTTAATATTATTTACCAAAGTATATTCATTTAATATTAACTCATGTTCAAGAAAATCTGAATATCATTTTATCAGGCTTCCACTGTATGGATGCACAAAATTTCTTGCGAGTGTTTGAATATAATTAACCTACTATCAAAGAGAATTTTTCTTACATTACATTATGCATTACACTGGCATCGACTTCATACTGATGGCATCGATGTACTGATGGCAATAACAAAGGATGAACAGGCAGGATTACAATTATGCTTCAGCAATAACAAGGGATGAACACACAGGATTATAATTTTGCTTCAGCAATAACAAGGAATGAACAGGTACTGGCATCGAATTCATACTGATGGCATCGATGTAATGATTTTTACAGAAAGCAAAACATATTACAATCAAATAAAGCTTTAGTGATCCCAGGAATGCATTCGTAAGGAAGCCATCTGTAAACCCTATGAATGCACCCAAGACTCATAAAATCTGTGATGGGCATCTGCAAATCAAAGAAATATACCAAAATATCAATATCATCTATAAAGGCCAACTGCCAATCAAATAAATGCTTCAACCAAAAAATCATAATCAAGTTAAGTATACTTCATTCCAAGTCCAATAAACTGCATAATTCACGTTACAGTAATCTGCCCAATCCACATTAGTAATTCAACATAGAACCTGCATAATTCACAATACAATAATCCAAATAAATATCAGACCTAATCTAAATTCAAGACCATATTATATTTTCCAAACAAATTACGAACTATGCACTTAGTACAAGCGAAAAGTTTAGTCTTACAATATTTCAAACACAAAATTTAGTTTGACCGCCATGACCAATAAATATTCAGAACCATATTACAAGTCAAATATTACTTCCAATTTGAAATAAAAGATTCAAAACTCAAAAGATGAATCTTCATAGCCATCTCCATCTTCTTGTTTCTTTTTTTTCTTCTTCTTCTTCTTTCTCAAAATATCCTTCACCTACACCTTGAGGGACGGATTAAGAAAAATTATAGTCAGTATGGACTCACTGTATATATAGAAATGACATCCAGAAACATAAATAGAAGTATCAAAGTGATGGCTAGCATTAAAGTGTCAATGTGCACAGTATGTATTTTTACATAAGAGTTTGGGTTAGCCCCATTTACCTTCTTCACGAGGGAAGCAAAATCTTATTCTTGGTCAGCAAATTCAACCTCTATCTGGTTAATCTTATCCAGAATCAATTTCTGGTTGTCGGATATAGTCTTCATCTCTTTGAAGACATTTTCAAAGTTTGCAGCAAGAAAATTGTATAGATCATCAACCCTGTCCTTAATGTTTTTGATTCCATAAGTTGATGGTTTTCCAGATGTTGATGGTTTGCTTGCAGCTGCTGCCCATTTTCCAAACCTTCGAGTGAAGGTTAGTTTTCTCATGGGGCCTTTGTTTTTAATATAAACATCCCCTGCTAAGCTTAGGATAGAATGTTTACTAGCCATCGAGCATACAAATCCTTCGAAAGGGAGAGCTGTCCTTGCAGTTGGTTTTTCCACGAGATGCATCATTCTACTGAACATGTAGGAACCTATATCCATCCTTTTTTTCTTCCCCATATAATAAAAGAATTTTACTCTCTCGGGATGGATGGAAAACTCATGTCTAGTAGGGTTGAGTGTTTGAGATACGTAGGCATGCAACAATTTATACAAAGTTTTTAATTGATCTTTGTATACATTTTGAGGGGTCTTGGCATCCATTGATATACCTGTAATCTCATGAATTGTATCCGTCATGGAAACATTATCAATATCTTTCATATCAAACTCAGGAACTGGATCAAATCCATAAAATTTGTTGATGATAGAAGCATTTACCCTAATCAGTTTTCCTCTCAGAAACACCAGTTGTTGATCCTCTTCTTTTTCTTTAATTTTAGCCGGAAGATTTGAGTAAAATTCTCTTACTATTGTTTGGAAGATTTTCTCAAGACAGGATTTGTTCAGTTTTTCCAATTGATAGAATTTTAATATATCCAGAAAAGCTTCGTCTTCGACATCATCCATCTTAATTGATCTTTCAGGCATAACAGCCTTTTTCTTGAAATATTTAATGTAAATCTTCTTAGATTTAGAGTCTTTAAATTTTTTACCTTCTCTCCATCCTGGAACTTATTTGATGATTGCTCTTCCTCTTCATTTTCCGCTTCTGATAAGGATTCAAAATTCTCAGAGTGCGCTGATGACTCTGCATCCGTTGCCACCTTAGCCTTCGCTTGAGTACGCCTTCGATCTTTATAAGTTGAGTCTTCCGACGACTCTATATCGAAGATAGATTTTTCGGTCTTTGTCGAGCAATGAGTTTTTTTTAGCCATTTTTGCATGTGGCTTGGCTGCCGCCTCCGCTTTCATCGTCGCTGCCGCCGTCGCTGCTTCCGCCGCTGCCCTTTCGGCCTCTACCCTAGCGACCATAATCTTAGATTTTGCCGCCCTTGCAACTTCTGCCCTTGGGCCTGTATCGCATCCCTTTGTGGATTCTTCCCCTTCGGCGACGGTCGTTGTTTCTTCGGCGGCATTTTGAAAACAAGAGGGTTTGGGAGAAGAAAGAGGGTTTGAGAGAAGGAAGAGGGTTTAAGAGAAGAAGAGAGAAAATTCGACCGTCTTATATTACTATTATTACTAGTATATGACCTTGGGAAGTGGAAAAAATTAGAATAATTTTGAGTCTTAAATTAAATTTATTACTATTATTACTGGTATAAGACGGTCGAATTTATTACTATTAAATTTAAAAAACTACTTTTCAAAATTAAATTTATTACTATTATTACTAGTATATATCCATGTGAAATCACTACATAAACCTTTGGAATTTTGAGACCCTAATTTTAAAAATTACTTTCCAAAATTAAATTTATTACTATTATTACTAGTATATATCCACATGTTTCGTATAAATTATTGAAAAATTTGGCAGAAAAAAACGTGGTGGAAACATGTTTAATTAAAAAAATTTGACAACATATTTAAGAATGTGAAGTTTAATCTCAATATTTCCATTTTTTGAATATTTGATTAAATTTTTGAACATTTGACGACTTGGTAAGAAGACTATGTACTTGAAAAGAGTAAAATTGAAACACACAAAGTTGTCCTCTATTTTACTTTGTAATCATATTTAAGATGGATTTGACGGAAAGATTGACGCTGGCAGCATAATCAATTCTATGACATAACAAGTCATTGATGGGGATATCATCGCTGATATATGGATTTGACGTAACAAGATTTGTTAATTGAAAAATAGATAAAATAGTTAGTCGCTTGTAGCCGAAACCAAATTGAGTTAACAAAATATTATATTTTATTAAATCCCAGCTTCGTCGCCGGAACATTCTCCAGCGAAGTATACAAGAGGACAAAAAACTGTAAAAAATGAAAAAAATAGAAAAATAAGAGGTCTACCCCTCACTGGCCTCACGGAGGATCTCCGTAAAGTCCTGCAGGGTGCGCACACCCGTCCTATGGCACAGGCGGCGAAACGCTTCCCTCTTCTCCAGAGAATCCCGTTCCTCCGGAGTGATCGGCAACAGGTCAAAGTTGGGCGCCGGATGAAGAGGTCGAGCGATGACCTCCAGTGACAACCCGCAGGAGGTCAGAAAGTTCGCAGCAGCTGCAAGCCAGTCATGGGCCGTAGACGGCACAGAGGGTGCTCCATACGGAGAGGCTCGGCGACGACTGGAAGAAGACTCTGGCAATGGTTCCCAACCAGATGATCTTTTTGGAGCCATGTTAAATGTGCAACCTACTCATCTGAATGGGGACCCCTATGTATATATATACACGTTCCTAACCGACTCTTCTTATTCTTTATTGAAAGTTGGGGATATTCAATTTCTTATTCCTTATTGGAAGTTGGGGATATTTCTTATTCCAAGCTTAGTTGGTTGTGTTGTTTGGCTTTTACATGGAAGGCCTAGGTTCGAATCTGGTGTTTGGGTTCTGTAGAATTTTTCTATTGTTAATAATTTTTGGGTGCTATTATATGCTTTTAACTTAGTATGGAACAATTTTTGGGATTGTTAATGGCCATTCTCCGTTCCTCTAACACGAAGAATGGTACATTTAGGACAGAGAATGGTACATTTAGGACGGAGAATGGTAAATATAGGACAGAGAATGATACATGTAGGACGGAGAATGGTACATATAGGATGGAGAATGGTACATTTAGGACGGAGAATGGTACATTTAGGATAGAGATAGGACGGAGAATGATACATGTAGGACGGAGAATGGTACATATAGGACGGAGAATGGTACATTTAGGACGAAGAATGGTACATTTGAGACTGTTCTGTAGGGTTGTGAATTTTAAATAGTTTGGCTGTTTAGTTTTGTTTTGAATCTATATAAATTGGGTTTGAAGGCTGGTGAAGATGAATATTTTGGCTATTTGGCTGTATAAATAGATTTTAAAGGGTTGTGAAAAAGAAACCAGTGTTTTCGTATCGATCACCATTAATTATGGTGAATGGCACTGATACCACTAAAATGAGTAGAATTTGCACTGCCAGAATTCATCTTGAAGAAGGTAAAATCTGTGTTGGAAAATGTCGAAATCTCTTGGATATGATTACACTGAGATGTTGTATTAATGGTAAAATTTGTGTTAGGAAATTTCGAAATCTCAGAAGTGAGCCGTCTTAGGCGTCATTATATCATAGTCCATTTTATTTATAAAAAAATTAATCATGTAAACAATTATTGACAAAAGTAAAATTTTGTCAAAATGGAGAATCGAACTCAGAAAAAATATCTTGCATGCAAGTTTTATTTTTTCATATAACATTATGTTCCAATGGTAATAAATTTTATTTTTTATTACCATTTTCTAAAGGTTATTAGTCTCAATAGAAAATAAAAATTAAAAAAAATTGTACTTCGAATCTCTTGACATATAAATAGTCACCTGAAAAAGACGAAAAGATGACAACTGACTTTATAATATTCTAATTAAAATACGTACAAAGTACGTATATGTAGACTAGTAAAAAATATAAAGAAATGCATGCATGCATGCATGCTAATGTTTTCACTATTCACCCCAGGAATGATTGATGATATCTAAATCATTATACATCTCGTATCCAGGTTCCCCTGGGACTAGAATTACATCATCAAAGGGTCGTTTAAACGTCTGTATTAAATAACAAATTTTCCAGAGGTCGTCGTCGAAGTGCACGTTGAAGCACCCACGTATGTCGAGCATGCGAAGACCCTTGCAGTTGTATATGATAGATCGCAGCGTGTCTCCATTGAACATGCCGAATCCCATATGTAGGTGCTCGAGACGCGGCATTGAATCAGCCACGGCCTTTCCCTCCGTCTCGTTATGCGTGTCCAGTACGAATCTGTTCCTGAGCATGAAATCTGGAGGGGCATGTTCCTCCTCAGCTTGACCAGACGGTGGCAATACTTTCCGGCAGAAAATATTTCAGTCGACGTGATATAGAGGCATTAGCTAATGTCGAGTTCTTCCAGCACCGGGAGAAACTCCAAGTGTCTTACGAAAGTTTCATCACTCACGTCGTACTTCGGAATGCGCAGCACCCTTAGAAATTTTTCACTGTATTATAAAAATAGGAAAACATCAATAGAAATTAACAAAAGTATACGTAAAATTTTGTAATAGAAAAATAAAGTATTAGAATAAGACCAAATAAAATTTTGCACTAGCCTTAAACATGCAAAACAGAAGGCTGCTTCGTCGAGCTTGTACGCGGAGAAGGACCCTAGATATCCTTCACTGCGAGCCACGAGGTTCTTTACGGTCAAACTAATCTCAGCGGTTTGCTGGGTCCTCCGGCACCACTGTACCAAGTCGACGTTAGACCAATAGTCTAAGGGACTGTTGAGCGCCTTCCACTACAAACGGCAAACTGGGGCCACGTTGCACATTACCTCGTCCGCCGGCATCCCCGACAGTACCAGTGTCATCGAAAGAATCTCGGTAGGGATGACGGCCCATCCGCTGCAGTTGATATTGCTCTTGCTCCTCTCCATTGCGACTGTTCATCTTCTTCTCTCCTTTGTTTCTCTCTAGTCGGATGGGTTTCCTTCTTTGGTAAAGGCTAGTGTGTAACCCGCTCGTGGAGGGGTGTGACCGAACAAGGCACGAATCTATTAGGAAATAATGATAATGCCACTGTAGTAATATTAGTAATTAGTCGTTTAGGCTCCCAACATATTTGGGTGATGCCATCTTCCATTATGTGGCATCCGACATGGCAGATGACATAACAGCTGACATGGCAAATTTTAACCTCAAAAATTAATTACCCAAATTTTTTTAATGTTAATTTTAATGTCAATATTAATATTAATATTAATGTTAATATTAATGCTAATGCTAATGTTAATGTTAATATTAATATTAATGTTAATCTTAATGTTAATGTTAATATTAATTAATGTTAATTTAATATTAAATTATTTATTTACTATTAATGTTAATTTTAATATTAATTTTATTGTTAAATTTTGCCATGTCAGCTGTCATGTTAGCAACCATGTCATATGCCACATAATGGAAGATAGTATCACCCAAATTTTTTTGGAGCCAAATAGCATTTTCGTAATATTAGTTTCAATTATATTATAAATTTTAAATTAACAAAAAAGCCAATGTAGATTTAATATTAATGCTACTGTTAAATTTTTTTGATCATACCTCGATGCTTACGAATGTCGACCGAAATACCGTCTTCATCATTATCAAGTTTTGTCGTTGTTGCCATAGGAGTCCCTATTGACTTGGATGAGTCAACTGTTGGGAAACCTTTCTCATGCCCCGATCCGGAAAATCGCTCGCCCTCACTAGATTTTATCCGAATCATCATCCTCGCTGGGGCGTGATTTTGCAAGAGCCTAGAGTTGCGCTCGTGCAAGACAAGATAACAGATTCACAATAGTGTTTATAGCTCAAATTGATAACATAAGCAGCGAAAGAAAAACGTAGTATACAACAAGAATCCCTTTTATTGATAATGAACTGAAGGTTACAATGGCTCGGAATAGCCCAACTTAACATGCCGATTGGCTACAACGCTCATGATCTCTCTAGCTCACAAAGGATTACATTGTTCCATACATTATGCCTCTTTATAGCCAACAAGTAGTCTTCGGCTGAACATCTCCATGTCGCAAGTCCGAACGCCAATGCGGTAGCTCCTCTTGAACGCTAAGGACTCCATGCCTCGGCACGTCCAAGCCGAGCCCCGCCTCGAGCCGAACATATCCTGAACTTGTCCACTACCGTGTCCCTGCGGCAGATACAGTTAGACATAATCTTAACATAAACATAGTGATCGTGCTCATCTCTGTCCCATTTCGCCTAGCCTGCAAGGTTAGAACTTTACATAAGAAATCATATCATTTCACTCAACCAACCAACCGTAAACTTAAACATATGCATAAGGGTGGCAGGTCCTGCGCCTGCACCCAGCGCTAATCTCAGCCCACCGGCCCTATCTATATGAAGGTCACGATGTTTCATACCGTAATGCATCTTTGGCATCCTTATGTGTAAGCCTATGATCGCTTCGATACAGGTTGCTAGCCCAATATCCGAAGGATCCCAAACTTACTGATATCATAGCTTATCACAACACTGGACGGTCGCAACCCGTCCTAATGTGTGCACCATAAATACCATACACAATTCTCTCCTTTGAACTACTCGGTTGATTTGGTCTACCGCGTCTATGCCACACTCCGTTGCAAGGCGACGATTTGGTTTTGCGGACACTTTACTGAATAAGGCAAAATATCGACCTCTTATCGTCCAGCGTAAAAATATAGCCTACACACCAGATCAACTAAAATCAGCACTTGCTCAAACGGGACTTATCCTTTGCATCGATTCGATTCATAAATTCCAATCGATTCAAAGCTTACATTTGGCCAACGTAACTCTTGCATCTTTGTCCCCAAACAGACTGGGAATGCCATCATCTGCCAGCCTCCCTACCGAAACTAAGTTGTAGCGTAAACTCGGTACATGGCGCAGTATTTCCATCGTCCAAGTCATACTTTATATGACGAGCTTTGAGATTGTTGTAGTGCCCCGTCCCTACATCGACCCCCGTTTTCATCCACGGGGTGCGCGAGAAAGGAACAATATCGCTACCGATTCGGTTGGGACCGATAGGTTGGAATCGGCCGGGTCGATCGAACGGGAACGGTTGAATTAAGATCCATTCCACGTTATGGAATGGCTTCTCTGGAACCAAGTCCCATATTCAGCGGGTTACAGGTGATCGCGTAGGCGACGTCAGCGCAGCCAACCATTCGTTCGCTTGAAACAAGTCTAAGGCGAGTGGCTGACCTCCTTCGTCTCGTCCCTCTACTTCAAAATCAATATGTGAAGTAAATGAATGCTTTTCATAATAGTGTAGAATCAAAGAAAACTCCGAACTTCTGCGACGGTGCTAGGTACTGGCCATTGACTCTATGGCCACTATCTTCTGGGGGTCCACTTCCACTCCACCTCTGGTGATGATGTGACCTAAGTACGAGATACGATCCAGCCAAAACTCGCACTTACTGAACAATCAAGTTCTTTGGGTGCATAGACTTAAGCAAGAAGCAGTAAAATATGACTTAAACTACGGGACAAGCGAATGTTAATATTATCTGTAGTTCCAATTACATTTTAAATAAAAAAGAATGCAATTTTAACTTTAACTAGTTTGAAGTAAATGTTAAATCAAAAACTATTTTAAATTTTAGTATTAATATTAGTTTCAATAATATTGTAAATTTTAAATTAACAGGAATGCCACGGTATTAGAAACCTAGCTAGCTGATGTTACGTTGCTCGGGCTCGGTTAGTGTTCGTCTAAACTCGTACGTGCGAACTAGTTATTAGTAATGAAAACCAAAAATTAAATTTTAAGTTTAAAATCTAGTCGAGCTCGATCCTTTCTCTTTATCCCAATTCCCACACACTCTCTCTCTCTCTCTCTCTCTCTCTCTCTCTCGGGTTCTCTCTCACAGGTTGTGTTCACTAATACCATATCATTAGAAATATTTACACAACAGATTCCATAGCATTAAATGCTGCTGCATGCGTTATCCTATACAATTTAATAATAAACACTGATACCATATCATTAGAAGAGTAAAAGTTATCTTGGAAGTTGTAAAAAATTACTTTGTATTTGTCTTCTCAATAATTTTTTTGCATTGGAGATGACTTTTTAAACTTATTGCCATTTGTGAATATAATCTTGCCGCCTATGCAAGATATTGCCTTGTGCCTCATGCCACTTAGGATACACAACACGTAACATGACAATAGGGTTGCGTAGCATTAAATGCTGCTGCATGCGTTATCCTACAGAAGAGGGCCACGTGGAGAATGCTGTTGCATGCTTCCTCATGCGTTATTAGCTACACAATTTAATAATACATGTACCCAGAAGATGAGAAAGTTGTGTTGTTGGAAGTTGTTTCCTTAAAATTATGCTTGCTCCTAGAATCACTCAAGATTTTCATGAGCCATCAAAAGAGGGCCACGTGGCGGAGGTAAGGAAGACAAAAAGGTTGTGTTGTTTCCTTACTGGAAGTTGTTTCGTTCTGAATAATGCTTTTTGTACCTCCAAATTGTACTTTCAAACTATCCATCCTTACGTGTCAGCTGACGTGATATGTTGATCTGGCAGCTGACGTGGCAAATTTTTTAAAAATAAAAATAAAAATAAAAATTAACATCAAAATTAATGTTAACATTAACATTAAAATTAATGTTAACATTAAAATTAACATTAACATTAAAATTAATATTATCGTTAACATTAACAATAATATTAATATGAATATTAATATTAACATTAACATTAACATTAATATTAATATTAACATAAATTAATATTAACATTAATATTAACGTTAAATTATTATGGAGAAAATTGGGTAGTTAACTTTTTGGATTAAAATTTGCCATGTCATCAGTCATGTCAGATGACACACACTATTATTTAACATGCCACATCAGATGGGAGGGCTATATATTAAAGGGACAATTTGGAGGTACGAATAGCATTACTCTTTTTTCTTGTATTGTTTCTTGTCCTTCGTTTCTTCTGCTGGTTTCTAACACACTCTATTTTCTTCAATGTCGACGTCACATGGAGAAATTGATCATCGTATGGAAGATTTAGTCGATGAAGAAAGCTTTCTTTCAAGAGGAGTATCAGATGATTTGGATGATGAGCAAAGTTTGGAAGCTGTTAACTTAGGAGACAGTAAAGAACAAGATGAAGAAAACACCGGAAGAATGTATCATAACGATGACGACGACATCAACGCAAACAACGAAATGTTATTTTGCATAACCCTTTCTAATAGATTTAAGAAATGTATTATATTTTTACATTTAGTTCTCATATTTATTTTGTTTTATTCTGTTCTTAGGGACGACGGTGAATCTCTATTGGATTTCGATGCAGCGACGATGAAAAAAATATTGCAGTCCGCCAACATTAACAAAGATCCAAAACATCTCTTAGAAGAAGATATTGTTGGCCTACAGTTCAACTCTATTGAAGAAGCAGAGACATTCTACCGGATATATTCAAAAGCATATGGTTTCAGTATTAGAAAGAACGAGGTAAAGAAAAACAAGTCTGGGATGGTGATGGTCCGTAGTTGGTGTTGTTCGAATACGGGATTCAGACACAAGAAATACAAGGAAGCTTCTAACAGGGTTCGTGAGCCAAGAAGTGAAAGCAGAAGTAGCTGTAAAGCAAGTTTTCGTATTGGGTACAAAGATTCTACAAAGATGTGGGTCGTCAAAAAATTTTATGTACTTCACAACCATAGCCTGGCGAATGATTATGAATCAGTTTTTTTGAGATCCTATCGTAAGATATCACCCGCTGAGTTGGAAGAAGTTAAGATTATGAAGCAATCAGGGATGTGGACTGGAGCGATATAGAATTTAATTGTCCACAGAAAAGGTGGCTGGGATAAGGTTGGATGGACAAAAAGGATTTATACAACGCTCTAGCTCAAGATAGTAGAGCACTAGACGATGTTGATTCTACGACAACACTTACATTTCTTCAATCTAAGGAGGGCATTGACCCAGATTTCTTCTACGCGTACAAGGTAGACGAAGATTCCAGATTGACCCATCTCTTTTGGGCTGACGGTGCATGTCAATTCGATTACAAATTATTTGGAGATTCACTAGCATTTGACTCTATATATAAAATAAATAGAAGTCAAATACCGTTGGTGGTTCTAGTGGGTATAAACAATCATGCAACGACTTGTGTGTTTGGGTTTGCAATGATCCATAATGAGACTGCAGAGACATATTCTTGGATTCTAAAAAAATCCTAAAGTGTATGAATGGAAAATTACCAGTGACAGTTCTCACGGATGGTTGCAGATCCATGAATAAAGCAATTAAGAATTTAATGCCCAGCGTAGTTCATCAAACGTGCTCATGGTATATCCTAAACAATGCTGCCAAACATGTACACCGAGAGGGTTTTCATAATAAATTGAGTCTTCTGATTAAAAGATACATCGCACACTTGCTACTTTACTTTGAAGTATGTTGTTGTTACAATATTACAACTTTAGTTTCTGTCCATGTTTTCTAAACAGGTACTATTCAGTCGAAGAATTTAAAAACCGTTGGCAGCAGATGCTAACGGATTATAATGTAGAGAACAATGAGTGGACCACTACATTGTACAGAACGAGGCAGCGATGGGCGAACACATTCCTACGTGGGAATTTCTTTGGCGGTTCTACTGCAACAAATAGATGTGAATCTATGAACGCATTTCTGAAAAGATTTTTGAATGAGAAGCTGCCACTATGGAAGGCCCTTCAAAATTATGACTTCGGTTTGGCGGCCTTATGTTACGGCCAGATGAGTAAGCATGTCACTGATAAACTCTCAACACCCGTTGTGAATCAAACTAGCATGGCCGTAATATAAGATAAATTTGCCGCAATTTACAATAAAACGGTGTTTATAGAGGTAAGGAAGGAAATCACACGTTCTGATGCATATAATGTTCCCCATCATCACATCATAAGAGAGGCAGAAGTTTGTACTATCCAAAAGTATATATCGCCAAACCGTGTCAACCGGAAGGTTACATTTGATCCGGCCGACAACATCATAAAATGTGAATGCTTATGGATGGAGACCAAGGGGATTCCTTGTAGGCATATTTTTTCAGCAATGAAGAGATTGCAAATTGGAGATATTCCAAAGAACTTGATAAAATTTCGTTGGCCCAAGGATTGCAAAGAGAGTTATCTCTCCGGACCTGGCTCAGAAAGAAGATTCATCCACCCAGACAGTATTGAGAGCAGAAGGTATGGTGGTATTAATGAACAAGTTAATCTGTTTACATACTATTGTAAAAAATTAAGCAAAATTCAAGAGAGGGAAACGGAGTTGATATCGTCTGTTCTGATGGAGTTGAAAGAAATGGTGACCGATATTGGTAAAGAAGAACAAATGGTAGCTGATGCAGTTCATGGAGTGCATGAAGCTTTAAAAGAGCCAAATCCGATAGCAACAAAAGGAAGGCCTTCTCAAGGAAAATCAAGCCACCCTACGGTAAGTCAGACTATCCCGAAGCCTAGAACTTATAGAGTTTGTAAAAAATTGAGTCACGATTTTCGTAATTGTAAAGTACGAAAGCAAAATAGCGACAAAGAGCAAATGGAATCAAATGAAACATCGTTGACTTAAGACAATGTCTTTCCTATGTGGCAAGATGTCATTCACACAAGATAACTTTTTCATTTCATCTTTTTTATATGTATAAAAGTCATTTTGAAGGGGCAGATGCTCACATTCTAAATCGTTTTAATACTCAATCGTTTTAATACTGGGAACGACATTCTCCGTGTAATTCAAAACGGAGAATAGCATTCTCCGTTTCAAATGACACGGAGAATATCATTCTCCGTTTAAATTAAAACAGAGAATAAATATTCTAATGTGTTTTTAACACTTGGAATATTATTCTCCGTTTCAAGTTAGACAGAGAATGCCATTCTCCGTTCCAAATTAAACGGCAAATAGAATCCTCAATCGTTTTAACACTGGGAATGTTATTCTCCGTGTAATTGGAAACGGAGAATGCAATTCTCCGTTTAATAAAACACGGATAATAGCATTTTCTTTCGTTTTAACTCTTGTAATGCCATACTCCGTTTAATTGGCACAAAAAAGTGGTGGAAACATGATTAATTAACAAAATTTGACAACATATTGAAGAATGTGAAGTTTCTAATCTCAATATTTCTATTTTTGAATATTTGATTAAATTTTTGAATTTTTTTTTGCAATGAGCCGTTCTATACTCACAAAATTGAGAAGGGACAGATTCATTGGTATTAATTTTCGAATATTTGATTAATATTTGAGTAAAATTGGAACCCTCAAAGTTGGCAGAATTCGAAGGGGCAGATTCATTGGTATTAATGGCATATAAATGGCAGTAGTTGGGAGAGTTTGTTCTCGTCTTACTTAGCTTTACTTGAGAAGGGGCAGATGCATTGGTATTGATGCAAATTAATTGAATTGAATTCGAAGTGGCTGCCACTTGGTGCATGAGTCCGAGTTGTTCCTTGCCTATAAATGGCAGTAGTGTAGGGAGAGTTTGTTCTCGTCTCACTTAGCTTTTCTTATGGAGATGGACTCTACCGATCTCCCGCCTTGGCAAGACGCTTTTCTGTTGGTTGTCGATCTCCTCGTTCGAAGAAGCTTTGGTGGTGAAGTCCTTCAGAAGACTGAGATGTGCCTAGTGGACTGTCTATTTTCGTGCACTTCATCGACTGTGTGCCATGATGTCAGTTTCTGAAAGAGCTCCTGGGTTTGGATTTATTGCCAACCCACACTCTGTCGAAGCGCCCGCACGTCGATTCGCTCGGACTATGCACGGTGTTCCTTTGCCGCAAGGAGTTCCTTTGTTCAAGGTGTTCTATTGCTCCGACGATGCACGACGAAGTGATTTGCCACAAGGAATTTCTTTTCCTCAGGGCGTTTCATTGCTCAGAAGAATGCAAGATGAAGTGAATTCCTTTGCAGCTCCTTTGCCTCAAGGAATTCTTTTGTAAGGTCCTTTTTCTCTCATGGAATTCCTTGGCACTCAAGGAGTTCCTTTGACTACTTGAGGCAAAGGACCTGTAAAGGAATTCACTTCATCTTGCATTCTTCCGAGCAATGGAACGCCCTAAGGAAAGGAATTTCTTGTGGCAAATCTCTTTGTCGTACATCGTCGGAACAATGGAACACCTTGAACAAAGGAACTCCTTGCGGCAAAGGAACACCGTGCATAGTCCAAGCGAATCGACGTGCGGGCGCTTCGACAGAGTGTGGTTGGCAATAAATCCAAACCCAAGGGCTCTTCCAGAAACCGACATCATGGCACACAGTCGATGACGATGCATGGAGCGCTCGCACATTGATTCGCTCTGACTATGCACGGAGTTACTTTGTTCAAGGAGTTCCATTGCTCTGACTATGCACGGAGTTCCTTTGTTCAGGGAGTTCCATTGCTCTGATGTTGCACGATGAGGTAATTTGTATCAAGGAATTCCTTTGCCTCAAGGAGTTCCATTGCTCTAGGATGCCCGCACGCAGCTCACATTAAACTTTTTTCTTGATAGTAGGATTTTATGTAGTAGTTCAGACTTTCATATGTAAATAAAAGTCAAACTTTTCGTGGTTTTCACAATGTAAATGTAACTCATAAATGATTTTATTATAAAAGACAGAGCAGAGCAGACATTATAAAACACAGAAGTTCTCTTGAAAGCAAATTCTTAGCCCATACCAACCTCATCATTGTAGTCTTCTTAGCCCATACCAGCCTCGTCATATTCTCATCAAGCTCATCTTTATTCTCCTTTTCAAACTAAACGGAGAATAATATTCTCCGTTTCAAAAGACACGAAGAACGTCATTCTCCGTTTAAATAAAAACGGAGAATGAATATTTTAATATATTTTACAACTGGGAATGTTATTCTTCGTTTCAAGACAGACGGAGAATGTTATTATCCGTTCCGAAATAAACGGTGAATAGAATCCTCAAACGATTTAATTTAAACGGAAAAGTTATTCTCCGTTTCAAGCAAACGGAGAATGCCATTCTCCGTTCCAAATAAAATGGAGAATATAATCCGAAGGGGCAGATTCATTGGTATTAATGGCATATAAATGGAAGAATTCATTGGTATTAATGGCATATAAATGACAGATTCATTGGTATTAATGACATATTAATGTCATATTAATGCCATTCTCCGTTCCAATTGGACGCATCAGTACACGGAGAATGGTGTTCACTTGGCAGAATTCGAAGGGGCAGATTCATTGGTATTAATGGCATATAAATGGCAGTAGTTGGGAGAGTTTGTTCTCGTCTTACTTAACTTAGCTTTACTTGAGAAGGGGCAGATGCATTGGTATTAATGCAAAATAATTGAATAGAAATCGAAATGACTGCCACTTGGCACATGAGTTCGAGTTGTTCTTTGCCAATAAATGGCAGAAGTTGGGAGAGTTCATTCTAGTCTTACTTAGCTTTACTTGAGAAGGGGCAGATGCATTGGTATTGATGCAAATTAATTGAATTGAATTCGAAGTGACTGCCACTTGGCGCATGAGTTCGAGTTGTTCCTTGCCTATAAATGGCAGTAGTGTAGGGAGAGTTTATTCTCGTCTCACTTAGCTTTTCTTGTGGAGATGGACTCTACCGATCCCCCGCCTTGGCAAGACGCTTTCCTCTTGGTTGTCGATCTCCTCGTTCGAAGAAGCTTTGGTGGTGAAGTCCTTCAGAAGACTGAAGCTTTGGGTTGATTGCCAACCCACACTCTGTCGAAGTGCCCGCACGTTAATTCGCTCGAACTATGCACGGTGTTCCTTTGCCTCAAGGAGTTCCTCCGTCTCAAGCTCCTCCTTGGCACGTTGATGATGAAGTAATTTGCTCTGACGATGCACGAAATTCATCTTGCTCTTGCTCTGACGATGACTCCTTGAGGCAAATCACTTCATCGTACATCGTCAGAGCAAGAGCAAGATGAATTCCTTGAGGCACAGGAATAGAAGCAAAGGAATTCCTTGAGAACAAACTACCTTGCAAAGGAAATCCTTGAGGCACATCACCTTGCAAAGAAATTCACTTCCTCCTGGAGTTGGACTCTACCGATCCCCCACCTTGGCAAGACTCTTTCCTGTTGGTTCACTTCAAATGACACGGAGAATGGAATTCTCCGTCTTTTTCAACTTTTTCTTGGTTGTCGGATTTTATGTAGTAGTTCAGACTTTCATATGTAAGTAAAAGTCAAACTTTTCGTGGTTTTGACAATGTAATTGTAATTCAAAAATAATTTTATTATAAAAGCAGAGCTTATAAAAGATAGAAGTTCCTTGCCCAATTACATAATTATATTGTTGTTTTATAATGTCATTGCTTGGTTCGTGTTACATATTTGCTTGAAAGCAACTTCTTAGCCCATACCAACCTCATCATTGTAATCTTCTGGTGAGTTTCATCGTCATTTCCTCCCGGTAGTTCGAAGGGAGTAGTCGTCAACATATTCATATAATACGTCGTGTACAAGAGGCAGTTGGGTGCCCGTTGTTATGGGCAATTTGGAGAACAATTCAGTACTTTGCTCTCATACTCCATCTTCGTCGGGCATCTCTCCCTCATCATATCAACTTTTCTCCTGACGATAGGCTCTAAGGTGTTCTTAATTAATTCTGCATCCACCTTGCACTTTTCATACGTGGTTTGCCTCAAGAAGTTGTAGTGTGTCCAGTCGTAGGAGATAAAGTTGAATGTGAGCGGACTATAGTGTCTGATGGATGAATTAAAGAGTGGGATGAATAGAAACTCTATGTCGTCCTCCAAACCCATGACGAAGTCTACTACATCTGTTTGGATGTCTTGAAGGGCGCCGACTTTTGCGTCTGGTTCATTGGCACGTTCAATGATGGTCTGTTTCCCAAAAATAAAACAAAGAATCATCAGTAATTTTTTTCTGTCATTTTTCATCGGTGTACACATGAATATAGATTTTTCTGTTTGACATCTTACCAATGTGTGGGCCATCATGAATGTAGACCACTTATGTGATTGGGGTGTCGGCTTTTGCTTCTGGATCAATGGCACGTCCTTTGAACTAGATGGGGCACACCTTCTTTTAATGGCTTAAATTTCTCTCAGCTTCCTTATTATTAGGTTCAGTATGCCAGCCTCCATTTCGTCATAGTTGAGTATGTCTTGCAGGTCTATTGCCGACAGCTGGACTGAAACTCCATTTTCACCCTCTTCCGGCAAAAATAAGTATACAATATCACTGCACATAAATTTAGTTTAGATTAAATTAATAAAGATATCTCATTACATAATTGTGAAAAAAGTCTAGAAAAAATAAAAGAAAAAAAGGGTTCAGAATACATACTCTGGACACTTCTTTTTGGGAATTACGATGTTGATGTATTGCTTCTTCAGCTCTTCATCCGCATCTTTCCAAAGTAAGAGTTTATCGCATTCCCTTAGTATGACACGGTTCTTCTTTAATTCAACCATTTTGACGTCTCCTCCGGATTTCGGAGTGGCATTAATCTTCCACTTTTTATTAGCCTCTCCAACTGTATTCTTTTCCAAGGGAGCAACATCTTCAACGGCTAATGGAGCTGATGGTTTTCTGAACCTCTTTTCTCCCGATCCTCCTCTTCTTTTGGCTTCTTTTGGAGCAGCAAGTTCAGCAGCTGCTTCAATCTCCTGACGCTGCAATGCTACAACCATGGCTTCGAGATTAACGATTTTCCTATCCTTTTCAGTAGCTTCAATATTGAACGATTCAACTTTATTTTGAAGCTCCCTTTTCTCTTTAACGAGCCTTTTATTTGTTTCTCTGAGTTGCTCGGTTGTTTGCACTGAAATAAAACAAACAACAATGAAATGTATGATGTGAATCTAACACAGAGAATGACATTCTCCGTGTAATATAATACGGAGAATAGCATTCTTCGTTTGGAATTACACGGAGAATAACCTTCCCAGTATCGAAATGATAGAGAATAGCAATTATCCGTTTCAAATAACACGGAGAATGTCATTCTTCGTGTTATAATCTACGGAGAATAGCCATTCTCCTGGAAGATTACAAATCAGAAATTTGAAATAGAAAAGATTTTACCTTGTGCATGTACATTTGCAATAAGAACAGAATTCTGCTTTCTCAAATCCTCCAGTTCATGCACAGAGCCCTCCATCACAACGTTGACTGCACGTTGTTGCGCTTCTTCTGCCTCGAGCTCTTTCAGCTTTTCTTTGAGTATGGCATTCTCAAGGTTGGCTGTACGTAACTGCGCTCCTTGTGCCTCCATCTCTTTTAAAATTTTTTTGAGTTCTTTATTCTACACAAGAATATCAGAATGATGTCTTCTCAAATCCTCCAGTTCATGCACAGAGCCCTTCATCACAACGTTAACTGCACATTGTTGCACTTTTTCTGCCTCGAGCTATTTCAGCTTTTCTTTGATTATGGCATTCTCAAGGTTGGCTGCACGTAACTGTGCTCCTTGTGCCTCCATCTCTTTTAACTTTTCTTTGAGTTCTTCATTCTGTGCAAGAATATCAGAATGATGTCTTCTCAAATCCTCCAATTTCTTTGCTGAGTCGTCCATCACAGCACCCATTTCATGATGCTGTGGTATCCGTTGTTCATTAAAATTATCCCCACCTGCTTCTTGGTGTTCTTTCTCTCCCACTTTTTCAACTTCTTCTATAGGTGGCTCATCTTCTTTGTGTCCTTCTTCTTCCCCAACAGGTATAACCAGATCTTCCAATATCATCTTCGATCTTATTTTGTTGTAATATTCGGCCTTGAGGAAGTTTGAGATTTCGTACCCATTCCATCTGAAAAATCTTGGGTAATCAGGAATTGGGGCGAACTTCCTTTCCACAAATTTACTATGTTCTACAAACCAATAGAGGAAGTATATTGTGCAACCTTCCAATTTGTGGAAAGCTATTGAGTAATTCCCCTGTTCAGTTTTGCTTCTACTCCTCTTTATGCTATCCATTACATATGCCAGGATTAACCTTGGCCAGCATATACTGTTGATGACGTCCACACTGTCTACCAAGGCCAAGAATCTGTACGACAAATTTGAACCGCCAGATTTTGTGAATAATACTGTTTGGCACAAGTAAAAGATTATTAGCTTGACCAAATCATCTGGATTAACAGCGTTATCTCCGCCACGAAACCGTCGTAATAATTCAAAGAACTTGTCTCTCACTTCCTTATTCGTGACTTCTGAGTGTTTGCCCTTAGTATTAGCCGACAAACTTGTGAAGTGATCTCTACACAGGCTCAAGATGCTGGTGGTGTGGGCTGCTATTGTTTTTCCTTTATCAATCTTTTGTAAAAAAATATCATCATCGCTTTCTTCATTCAGCGGTAGACCGAATATGACTGCCATATCGTCGACGCTTGGTGCGATTTTAACAGTGGTGCTCAATTCAAAGCACCCGACGCCATCTTCTTCTTTTGTGTAACTTGCAATTAAATTCTCAAGACCTTCCGTTACCTTGGCCACTTCGAAGAAGTGGACTCTGTTTTGGTAGAAAATCTCGACAAAATTCCAGAAACCGGTATTCTTCAAGGAAACAATAACTGGCTCAGGTAAATGGCCAATATCTTGATTGACCTCCTCCAAAGATTTAGCATTGGCTTGAAGGTAGAATGGAAAAGTCTTGAATCCTTATTCCTGACAGATTTTTTTTCTACAAAACAAAAAAACAAAAAATTAGGTCGAAGAATGGCCATTCTTATGGGTTTTAACACTGGAAATCATTCTCCGTTTAAAATAAAACGGAGAATGAACATTCTAATGTGTTTTAACACTGGGAATGTTATTCTCCGTTTCAAGTTAGACGGAGAATGCCATTCTCCGTTCCAAATTAAACGGCGAATAGAATTTAACATTCAAATGCGTTTTATGACGTAGAATGTCATTTTCCTTGTAATATATACAGAATTTGCGAACATAAAATCAAAGTTATACCTTCTGTTTGCACTTCTTCTTGCACTTCTTTTTGTTTAGCAACTTTTTTCTTTTTCTTTTGTGCAACTTTCTTAGAATAGGGTTTCGGTTGTTCTCCGTCTATCGCTTTAGGATTTTCTATAACAGGTGCATCTTCTCCACTTGATGATGCTGCCGGTGATGATTCTGCCGCTGATGCCGACATGGTGTGAAGATTGCGAATGTGGAGGAAGGTTTGAAGATTTTGGAGGAGAATGACCTAGGTTTGAGTACAGAGTGGAGTATGGAAGAAGAGGAAGAATCAAAACGGTTTTTTTTTTGTAATAGGAGGGTTCGGGGGTATTTTGAATTAATTAGAAGGGCAAAAATGTCATTCGATGGAAGGGCAAAGGACTCCTTTCTGCTTAATTATATTAATTTTAAGGACAAAAATGATTCTGCTTAATCAAAAAGAATCGAAGCCGTTTGGCAAAAATGTCATTACAACTCAACAAAACAAATGAACATAATACATTAGGGGTTTCCATACATTAGATATAAAAGAAGAAAAAAAAATCATCGTCTTCTATATTCAATCATTTCATATTGGACTTCTTTTAGCTCTTCATTGTGCTCTGAAGTTGTAATCCATTCAGCAGCTTTGCATCTTTCCATTTCCGCATCAAACTGCATATAACAAACATAATATCAAAAATATTGCTCTAAAAAGTATAAGTTTTTTACGACATATTTTCAGACTTACATTGAGAGAACGGTAGTCTAGACTACATCGGTCTTTCATGAATGCAATTACAAAAATCCCACAATCAATAGAATTGCCTTGGCGGGGAACATAAGAAGGACGTTTTATTGCAAAAGTAGAAAAGCTGAACCTAGCATCTCTCAACTTCAAAATCTCTTCTTCGAGAAAGAGATCCAAATTTGAAAGCTATAATTACCAGAATACAATATGTATTAGTATACCGCGTATCTTGTACCCAATTCATAAAAATTGATGAATATGAGCTTACTATTTCTTTTATGACTGTTTTGTTTTGAATCGGATCATCTTTAGATGCAAGTGAGTCCCAAATTTCAACAGTCTTTTTTTTAACCAGAACTCTTGCAAGAGTATAGTGTTCGTCCAAATGAATGGGTATGTATATCTGAATCAGGATTAATTAGGTAAAACAAATTAGTAAATTTTCAAAAAATTAGGATTAATATTTAAACAGAAATACATTAATACCTCGTTACAAGTGCTTAAAGATCCCATGTAATCCTGAAAATATTTATACTTTTTCCATATTTCATGAAGCTTTTTGTCGGATGGAGGTAACGTTTCTTTCTACAAACACATCAACTAATACATTACGAAGGATAAACAAACGAAAAAATTGTTAATGCATATGCATTGAAGAATAAAATTCTCTCTCACCGATATCCTTATTAGTAAAAACCATACATTAGCTTTATTGGAGGTTCTTTTCCGTTCCTCCGCGGTGAGAAGAGCAGAGACAATGCCTACAATCTGAATAAATCATTAAAAATGTAAGCGATGGAATCGAAGTAAACATAGATGGCATCCAAGAAGAAATACACTATCTATACATACCCCATTTTTAATTCTCGTTAAAGGAGCTAACGTCTTCATCTAAAATCGAGACACATAGATTTTGTTGCAAGATGATATTATTTCTCTAAGAAAAGAAACGAATAAGTTAGGAGAAAAAACTGTTGGAATTAAATCAAAACTCATATTACTTACTCGT
>JANAVB010037619.1:1610658-1631078 GCA_029216955.1 Iris pallida
TTTAATTAAAGTGTGTATATATATATATATATATATATATATATATATATATATATATATATATATATATATATATATATATATATATATATATATATATATATATTGGTAGCTTATTTGACAGACTCGTTTTATATAAATATAATATATGCATATTATATGGTATATAGGTATTTATAATATATGTATAAATATACATGTAAATAAGTGTAAATAGTTTCATATATAATATATCTATATAAAACAAAAGAAATAAATTATAAATACTTTTATTTTATCATTTTATTGTTTTTGGAATTTCATACAAGCCATAAATATTCGAGTCCAATACTCAAGTGTTTTGTACATATGCAAATATATGTATATATATATTTATACTTGTATGCATACATAAATGTATATATGTATATGTACAAGCATTTAAAACGAAAGAAAAAAAGGAAATGAGGAGAATCCTAGCCCAAGCCCGCACAGTACAAACCCGAGCCCTCCCGCACATGCCAACCCGAGCCCAGCACAGTAACCCGATTCCCCCGACTCTGTTACAACAAAACACATAATATATATCAGAGATCGAGAGATCGAAAGAAGAGGATATAAAACCTAAACCCTAGATGCTGGGCGACCCTCCCCCACCCGTTGCGTCGTCGTGCGCGGCCACAGGTCGGCGCGGCCAATCCGCGTGTGCGCGACTGAACAAGAAGAGCAGCGACAGCTGTAGGTACATCTCTTCGCTAATCGACTTCCACACGCACCGTTAATGTTTTTCGATTCTGCAAGATGCAGGGTAGAGCCTACCTGACCTTCTAGACTACCCTCCTAGTAGTTCCTTGAGATATCGATCCTACGGGTTGACAAATCAACTCGAAAAACTCAAAAAACCATTTTTGACAGCTTCGAGACTGTGTCCAAACACCTAGGTTTAGCGATCGTTTCCCGTCAACTGTGTCAACTTCTTCGAAAACTAACTGATGAGACTTCTAGACAACCTATAGGGCTTCATAACTTCTTTTATAGATCCTGATTTTGTTAACCACACGTCGTGAAAACTGATTTGCAAAATCAAGAAAAATAGTATTTAGAAAAACAGAATTTTAGGAAAACCTCTCCGATACGACGTGAGCCCCGCCAAACCGGGCGACGTGGTCACAAACTGAAAGCATCGAAAGGTGTATATCGACTTCGTGGACGTGTGGGCTTTGACGGAATTCAAATTTGTTGCGTGTGCGCGACGAATTTGGTATGTATCCGTCAAAATTTACCGTATCGACCTCTTTGCAAATTTCCAAATTACTTTGTGCACGTTCTTCAAACCGAGACAAAACTTGCACCAACAGGACCATATCATTTTTTTGGTACTGTATACCAAGTTCGGTCTGATTCTGAGACAGTTGACCGGATCACCGTTTTGCGGGCCCCACGATCCGACTCAACGGGCGATTTTGCGCATGGCCCGTCAGAATCCAACTTTGGATATACTGTTGGGTTCGTATCATAAAATCGGACCTGTAGATATATAGTTTGATGACTTTAGAGACCGTAAACTTTGGCACACTTTTCGGTGCAAAGCGGGTCCAACGGTAGACACATTTGGACCCAAAATTATCGTTTTATCCCTGTGTCCAGAATTGGACTTAAGAACAGGCAATTTTAGCTAATTTGACTACTCTGAAAACGTTGATAATATTTATTTCAGCATCCGAAGACTCTTGCATGTGTTGACTGTTGTGGCTCACTGAGTTGTATAGTATTATCGGTTTCATCAGCTAAGGACCTCAGGCAAGTGCACTTTCTGATTGCTTTCGATTCATAGTAGTCTTTCCATTTCATGTTTATGTATATTTTATCTTGCATGTTAACATATTTTTACACGAATTAGTGTCATGGATATCTACATACATTATTTCTTGATTGTCATTTTTTCGTGTTTCGTGACTTGTTCGAGTCCATGAGTAGTAGTCGGAAGGAGAAATATCTTAGTGGACATGTGAACTACCCCTTACCCATACCATGATGTTTATTCTTGAATAATAGCAGCTGCACACGACACGTACAGGGTGCCAGATGTACCCCCTAGCTGTTCACATGTCGAAACTGATATTTCAAAACACATAGATAGTGGTCATTTATTTATTTTCCTTATTTTCTTTACCGCTTGCCATGTCATTAGTTACTTTCTAGTTTTCATCTCACATATGTTATTTTCATGTCTTGTGAATTCTATTGTGTTTTCGTACTGCCGTCGGTTTGTGTGCTTGTTCCATTCCTAACTGGAAACCAACATTTTTCAGGTTAGCTGTGGCTTCACCTAGCTTTGGGAGATACGGGTATACTTGCAGACAGAAACCTAGAAATAGATAGCAGGGTATCATTTTCATTAATTGTGCTAACCTTGTACTTTTTTCAAAAATATAAATGTTGTAAATGCTGTAATCAAATTTAGAAATGTGAATGAGCAATAAAGTAAAATTTTGAGTATTTATTTCTTGCAGGCTTGACAGCGTTCTACCGCCGCGTAGGCTGGCTTGGACACGTCTCGTATCCGAAAAGCGGGTGCGGGTCGTGACAAGTTTTTGTGCTGGCCCATGCAAGTCAGTTTTCAAAAATTGTGCAAACTCGTGGTAGTACCATATTAGTCGTACTACTGCGAGCCTGCGACTAGGAAATGCTCATTCACAACTAGGAGTAAGTCAATTCTAAAGAGAATGGTTAGGACTAGGAGTCCCTAATTTAATTTGATAGTTGGGTAGTTAAGGTTGCTACATAGGCCTCATAGAATTCTAAATCCTACTAGATGACCTTCATAGAAGGATGCACTATTGCATTTTGATTCGATAGTATTTCTAAAGTGGGCAGATTCCTAACCCCTCTTTCCGAAAATTTGGAAAGTATCATTTTATTTATTTGTTTGAATTAAAATGTGATTTTTAGATTTTTTATAAATATTTATTATAGAAGGCCTTAGTCACGGTTAAGTTTTGGAGTGCAAGACAACCAAGAATTTTGGTACTTAGAGTGTGGTCGAGTGCTTTGACAAGTGTTCTAGCCATGGTAGAGAAGGTCGAGTCATAGGTGTGTACTAACTAGGAAAACCAGGCCAAATAGTGACATAACCCTAGGGATAATTTAATTACTTATTATTAAGATTATTGGCTTTTAGAAGACCTGGTTGTTCCAAACTAGCTCGAACCCAACCCAAGTCCTGGTGGTCATGTAGTGCGACCAACGTCGTCCTTGTAGATATATAGACGTGTATACATATTGGTAGTCCATTTCTAGTATTGTGAATAATTTCTATAAATTATATATTAATATAATATATGTATTATTGCTATTTAAATTTATATTTTACTTAAAAATAGGGTAACCTTCTCTTAGAATGATATTTTAGGATATTTGGGATTTACTTAGGCTATACATATATATTTGTGTATAAATACATTCATAATAGGTAGACATAGTGCTCTATACATATTTTTTTTCTCGATCTTGAATATTAGAGAAATATAAATTTAAGTTTTTATTTCTTTTGCCTTCGGTCATTTTCTTCCTAATCATAATCATTTGTACAACTTTATCTTATGTCTTTTCTAAACATCGCCATATCATAAGTTCATATCACTTATATTCTTTTTCTTGGACATAAGGAATTGTTGTTTTTAAATAACTTCTCACTCAATAGTCTATTTAATCTCGAGTTAAGTTTTTGGATTCAAAGCTTCATCTCAATCGTAGAATGTTGAATATCCGTGAAATGAGGATTATAATATTTTACTCAGTTTGACTTCGATCGTTATCCTTCCTAACCAATTGTTCCTCCTTTCAAGAAGCTGATCTTATACTTGAAGAAAAGATACGTACACTTTTTCTATCTTTATCAACTTGTATGATGTTTTAAACTCCTTTGATATTGTTGGGGATATAGTTGGAATAATTTTGATGACTTGCAATGACAAGATAGCAGTGCACTATCGTCACTTTTTTGAATTATCGAGACTGCGGGTTCACTGCAGCCAGCAGCGCATTGGCGTGGCATGACCCCTAAGTTAAAATAATTTCAAGTAAGCATGGATGATCGAACATTATTATGTCTTGGTCGTCTTATTTCTTTCTTGAGTTGTTATGTCAAGATTAGATAGAGTTGATAGGGTATTCGTTACCGCAACATAGCTTGAGTTGTGGAACCAAGGGTTTAATGCAGCTAGCTGTACACTGGCGAGGCATAAATTCTCGATAAAATGACTTTGATTATGTTTACGTGTTTCGAATACCATAGAGACTACATCTTATTGGCATATAACTATTAAGTTTTCAAATTGATTTGTGCTTATTCCTAGTCACAATCTTTTCAATAAACCGCTAATTCTCCCTTCCTTTCTTATCCTTCTATTTTTAGATTATCATCTTTTAATATAATTTTGACTGGATTCCTAAGCTTATCTAGATTTTGATTCTAAACTCGTGCCTAAATAATTGTGGATAAATATCTTAAGCATATCGAAACAATTTTCGATTTGATCATCCTTGAACAATTTCGATCATGACTAGACTCATTTTATTATATTTCGATCGAGTTAATTTGTATCCTTTTCTAGGTTTGATTCTATGATCATGCCTACACAATCGTTCGTGTTAAAACAATTTTGATTGGATCATCCTTAAATACTTTTTGATCACGACCAAACTATTCGATTCTATTTCGATCGTGCCAATTCGCCTATCATCATAGAATTTAATTCCATGATCGTGCCTAAATAATTTTGTTCAACTAGTTTTTCGTACCAAGATGATTTCAATTTTGATCGACCTTAAACCATTTTATCAAGACTAAATCATAGCTAAGGTTATACCTTCGTTTCAACTACGGCCATGACTATTTTGATTATGATCATGCTCGTGCCAACTTTCTATTTTCACCCTGCTTGGATGAATTGCACGATTAGCCTTGATCGTGACTGCACCTTAAATGCGACTAAAATTCTGTTTAGATTTCATCGAGAACTTGGTCATTCCTTAAAAAGCTGTTAATGACTCAACCATGCTAACCATAGATTAGCCGTGCCCAATCGTTTCAATCTTGACCGTTCTTAAAAATACTTGGTTGTCAACTAGACCATTTGATCGAATATTGATCATGTCAAATCACACTCTCCTTTTGTCTATTATCTTTATCATTTTGATCATATCCATGATTACGTGTGACTAATTAGATCATGAATCATATCGCTCCCTTGATTATACCATTCGTCGTTTTAATCGTATCAATTGAAATTTGGTTTCTTGATTATTCTTCATAGTTGTGCCTAATCGTGCTCTTTAAAATTTTGAAGACAAAATATTTTTAAGGTGGGTAGATTTGTAAACCCACATCCCTGATTTCAAATTTTTTATCTTATTTTATTTTAATAAATTTTGGTTAGAAAATAGATTTTATTTGTAACCACTATAGAATATATTTGGATGACAACAGAATTTTTGTCAAACTATTTTGGATTTAGAATTTATAAAATATCGTTTAAATTATTTGCTAATATTAATTATGAATTAAATTCATTTTGTTATATTATAATTAGTTTGATTCAGCCTTAGACTAACAAACATATGTACTTTTCAAATAATATATACCATATTTTCCAAGTCATTTGATAAACATATTATTCATTTAAATTATTATTGTATTATATTTAGATTCGATCAAATATATTTTTAATATTTTAATAAAACCTTGAAATTATTTTTAAAATCTTTATGGATTGATTTTGATTTGATAAGCCCAATATTTATTTAAATCTTAGAAAGATTTGATCATCTCAGTCCATAAATTCGAGGAAGAATCATTCTAAGGTGGCTAGGTCGTAAGCCCACTTTCCGTTTTCTTACATTCTCTATTTAGTTTATTTTAGTTTAATTATTTTTCCAAATCGGGAAATAATTTTTATTGTATTTTCTATTTTAGATATTTTGGAAAAAAATGGGCGAGGAGAGATCTACAAATTTTAGAAGAGATTTTATTCCAGGATTATTTGAATTACTATTTTATCAAGAGTTATATTAAATTTAATTATTACTATATTATTTTAGAAGATATTGTATTTGTGAAAAATATACAGTTATAAATATCTGAATTATTCTTAACAATATTTTGATAATTGATTTTATTACAAGGATTATTTAAAGTAATAGGTATAATTTTAGACAATATTTTATGAATGATTTGGGGCATGATTGGGTCAAATCCCTAGATTTCCTTTTTCGGAGTTTCGAAAATTTGTATTTATTTATTTATTCACATATTTTATTTGTCGGGGTGGAAGGCAGATTTCGTCGATACCTTGTTTATGATTATTTTCCTTAGCGAACTTGTTTCAAAACTGAAATTGAGAGCATTTTCGGGCTTTTAGAGTGTCAAACACTTTTTTCCTATTTATTTACTTTATTCAATCAATTTCTTTTGTCATAAGTTTCTACTACCTCTCACCAACCTACCAAGTTTGAATACCCTGGTAGTCCTTAAATTCGAGGACAAATTTATTTTTAAGGTGGGTAGATTTGTAGCTCCCCTTTTCGAAAATTTTAAATATTTTTATATTATTTATTTGATTTAAATGGTGATTTTTAGAATTTTATAAATAATTAATTAGTTAATCATTACGGTGGATGACTTAAGTCTTTGTGGAGTTATGGAGCACAAAACGACCAGGAATCATGGCACGGATAGTGCAGTGGCGTGCTTTGACTAGTGTTTAGCCATAATAGGGGAATGTCGAGCCATATGTGTGTTCTAACTAAGAAAACAAGGCCAAGTTACGAGTTAACCTCTATAAATAAGTAGTTATTTATTAATATAAATGATTTTAGGAGAACCGGTTGTACCAAGTTGGCCCAGACTGAACCCAAACCATGCACAAGCACATGTAGACATATAGTACGTCCAATGAGGCCCATGTTGATAACTATGGGGGTGATATAATTAGTGTATTTATTTTAGTAGATAAATAAGTAATTTTATATAAATAGGCTTTGTATATGAGATGTGTGCATTGATATTTGGTTTCCGAGTGTATGATGGCATGTGTGAGGAAATGTCTTTTGGGATTGTGAGAATTGCTAGGCTATATGTATACAAGTGAATATATAGGTACGTATATTTATGGTATACAAATAGTAGGCATGACGTGTATATTAATATATCTTATTTATATAAACTTCATAAATATTTCTTATATTTAATTAAAGTGTATATATATATATTGGTAGCTTATTTGATAGACTCGTTTTATATAAATATAATATATGCATATTATATGGTATATAGGTATTTATAATATATGTATAAATATACATGTAAATAAGTGAAAATAGTTATATATAATATATCTATATAAAACAAAAGAAATAAATTATAAATACTTTTATTTTATCATTTTATTGTTTTTGGAATTTCATACAAGCCATAAATATTCGAGTCCAATACTCAAGTGTATTGTATATATGCAAATATATGTATATTTATATCTATACTTGTATGCATACATAAATGTATATATGTACAAGCATTTAAAAAAGGAAATGAGGGGAATCCCAGCCCAAGCCGCACAGTGCAAACCCGAGCCCACCCACACATGCCAACCCGAGCCCAGCACAGTAACCCGATTCCCCCGACTCGGTTACAACAGAACACATAATATATATCAGAGATCGAGAGATCGAGAGAAGAGGAGATAAAACCTAAACCCTAGATGTTGGGCGACTGTAATGCCCCGCTCCGCACGGCGCATTACACTGAGACGTTGACTCAACGAGTCGCGTTCATTGAATAAAATGTATCGATACGAATCGATACGAGTTACGTTGTCCCGAGCAACGCATCGAACTAAGTCGATGCGAAGAGTTACCTTGTCCAAAAGAATGCATTGAGTTGAATCGATGCGAAGCGCTGCGTTGCTCCGAAGGATAAGTGCGTTGAGACGGCTCAAAGATTCTAAGAAATCGAATCGACCAAGGCGCAAGTCCGAATCGATGCAAGTACTAACTTTAGTTGGTTTCATATGCAGGCTATACGTTTACGTTAAAATATTGGAGGTCGGCATTCTGCCTTATTCAATAAGGGATCCGTGAAACCAAATCGTCGCCTCGCAACGGGCTGAGACTTGGGCACGGTAAGCCAAATCGGATGTATAATTTAATAAAGCACGAAGTGCTCGAATGACTAAGTCAGGAGAGTTGGCCATGGAACAAAGTTATGAAATTGAGCCGCATCGGCTCGGCGAAACGACAAGACGTATCGATTCAAGGTGGGAGGATTGACTCTTCTTTTTATTCCTTCATGTCTAAGTCCTAATATATCATTGTATACTAAGTTAACCTATCGACGCCACGGACATGGTCCGAACGGAAGATAAATCGTAGTGTGTGTCGAACACTAGTTAGAACAATTGAAATAAAATGTGCATCAAATGCACGAGTCGTTATAGAACATTGGATATCGCAAAGGCGGGCACCTCGGTATGCAAGCTGCAAGAACATGGGATAACTGTATTCGGCAAGTGCCTTAGTGCACGAGCTACTCCGTGCCTTCGTGCACGAGTTAGAAGGCTAGAACATTGAAAGACAATAGGCGAGCGCCCTAGCGTGCAAGCCATGAACATTGAACACTAAGTCATAGAACATGAAAATACGGCTTCGAGGCGTGCAGCAAGTGCACGACGCGAAGGATAGATGATAAATATGTCGAAACGTGCCTACGTGCACGAGATTATAAAAGATGGCTTCGTTGCGAAAGAATACAATTATGGCATGAATGTGGCAGAACTGTCGGATGTGGCATGATGCCTCGAAAGGTGTTCGGGACCTTCGGGTCGTTCGATTGACGAACATTGAGTTAAGGCATCACTACGAAAATCTTCTCTATTGGCAACGTAGTTTAGCGACGAAATAAAATTACATCGCTAAATATTGAATATAGCGATTTCTTTTAATAGACATCACAAAAAGTCGCTGAATAGTGACATTCCGCGATATAAGAAAAAGTACGTCGCTGAATAGCGACGTTCAGCGACGTAACTTAAGTTATGTCGCTGAATAGCGACGTTCAGTGACGTCAAAAGCAAACGTCGCTAATGTTTTAATATATCCCGTTCGAAACATTTATTTCTTCCTTCTCTCTCTCCCAAAAATTTTCCCAAAACTTTTCCCTCTCTCCTCTGACGAATCCCCCATCCTCGCCGTCTCCCTCCGACGACGACGCCCCCTTCCTCGCCGCCTCGCTCCTCCGATCGAGCCGCCCTCTTCAGGTAAACCCTAACCCTAGCCCTAGCTATCTAGACACAGACACGGACACAAATCCGGGCACAGACACAGACACGAGAACCCTAAACCTAGCCCTAGGTTACAGTATGGGAAGTAGGGACGAGAACCCTAACCCTATATATATATATATATATATATATATATATATATATATATATATATATATATATATATATTTTAATATATATATATATATATATATATATATATATATAAAAATAAAAAAAATAATAAAAAAAAATATATATATATATATATATATATATATATATATATAAAATATATATATATATATATATATATATATATATATATATATATATATATATATATATATATATATATATATATATATATATACATTCACATATAACATATACATATATATATAGAGGTAAAGCTATATATATATAGGCACAACCACATATGTATATATAAAGGTAAAGGAAAAATAACATATGTATATACGAGTGTGTGTGGGGTGTGTCAAGACATGTGTGCAGTAAAGTATACATGTGTGAGTGTGTATAGAGTGGCAGTTTAGGGTGTGTGTCAACATATGTATAAGTGTGTGTATAGAGAGAGAGAGATGTGGCAGCATATAGATGGGTGTACAGTAGTGAAGTGTCAACCTACTGTTGTGAAGTATGAATGGAAGCAACATGTGGGCAGCAGGGAAATGTGTGTGTGAGTGTGAACAGGTGTGTGTGGGGACAGTGAGCAGTGAAGAGTGAAAGAAAAAATGAAGTAAATAAACATAATGTTCTCAGTTTTGGCAGTTAAACATTTTCTTCTCAGGTTAACATGGTATCTCAGTGAACAATTTCATATATCTACTAAAATCGAAATTCAAAACCATACTCAAACACATATGGACTCAGTTACAGTTTTACCCAACTCCGATTACATACTCGAGTATCAGTGAAAACAGTTTAGGAATTTGAAAACTAAAAATCAAATGAAGACCCTAAAAGTTCACATTATATTGCAAAACTCAAGTATCAGACAAAACCACATCTTCATAATCAACCCCAACCAAATTCAAGAATCAAACCCAAAGTCTATTTGAACTTGAAACCAGTTCTTCGAGTATCAGTCTGTATTAGTGAATTCATTTCAAAAATACCAAATTAAAATCCAAACTCAATAAAACCTAAAAATAGTTGTACAGAAGTGTTCCCCATATGTGTACGTGTCAGAGGGGGGTATGCGTGTCTAAACATTAGACACGAAGGTGTCTAAACAGAGAATAACAGAATATCAGTACATAGCAGAAAACCAGTATCGTCCAATGGGGTCGGGTCGAATTGGACACAACACAGTGTGCCATTGGCCACGTGCTCGTGTCCATGTGGAGAGTAGGGGTAGGGCTTCGTGTCTATTACCTTGAATTGAATTGGGTCCACAAGTCGTGTGTCCAAGATACCAAGGCGTATCAGAGTCGAATTTACGATTGTGCATGCACAGTCCAAATCCCGTGCACGTGCGATTTCGTGTCCGACAAGCATCCAGCCGACACGAAACTTGAGGGGGGGCTTGTCAGTGGTTGCCCCCACCTCTGTGTCAAGTGGTTCATGTCCAGGTGTCCAATTTGTATAGGTATTTATGAAACAAATTATTGCCTATTGGATAATTGTGTGTCCATCTTTGCAGAATTATTTCCAAATGGATATGAATTACAACTTGCAGAATCGTTCATGGATGTACAATCATCGTCCTAATAATATGTGTGGTGTACGGGATGAATACATAGCGGGAGTAGAGCAGTTCCTACAGTTTGCTAAGGCGTTCCCTCAGTATATGGACGGCACCAAAATTAAGTGTCCATGTGTGAAATGTCATAACGTGAAATATTATCTTGAAGTGGAAGTGACATATCATTTGTACTCGAGGAGTTTCACACCTAATTACTATCAGTGGACCGCACACGGAGAACTTATGTCTTTAGCATCAGAGCCGGAGCCTTATGTTGAGCCGTATATGCATGCGGGACCTAATTTTATTTCAGATAATCATGCATACGACGACGGGTGCGTGAACATGGTTTTCGACACTGCGGGGCCTAGTTTCGTTCATGATGCAGCTGAGGAGGCACCGAATGTTGATGCTGCAAAGTTCATAGAGTTGCTGGAGAATGCAAGGACTCCATTATATCCTGGTTGTGAGGATCATTCACCGTTGGAGGTGGTTACTTGACTGTTGAGCATTAAGACAGATTTTAACATGTCGTAAGAATGCTACAACTGAGTGTTGGAGTTGATTATAGAAATCTGGCCGGCGGGTGCTAAGTTACCTAAAGACTTCTATCGGTCTAAGAGGATGGTGAGATCGCTCTGGATAGGATACGAAAAAATCGATTCTTGTCGCAATGGATGCATGTTGTACTACAAAGACGACAAGGACACAGATGTATGCAGATTTTGTGGTGCTGATCGCTATAAGACAACTAGTATAGGAAGGTCTACCGATGTAAGAAGATCGACCGATTCAATGCACTACTTGCCTTTAACGTCGCGGTTGTAAAGATTATTTATGGTGAAAGAGACGGCGGAAAATAAGAGTTGGCACATGCGAGAACAGATTGAAGGAGTGTTGGATCACCCATCCGATGGAGAAGCGTGGAAGCACTTTGATCCAGTGTATCCTGATTTTGTTTCAGATCCGCGTAATGTCAGGTTGGGGCTATCTTCTGACGGTTTTACTCCTTTTAGTCTTTCGGGATCCCAGTATTCGTGCTGGCCTGTGATTGTCACTCCGTATAACCTACCGCCATGAAGACTCAGCACATATTTCTAACCGTTATAATTCCTGGTCCGAACAATCCCAAAAGGAACATTGATGTGTACTTACAGCCTTTGATAGATGAGTTAAATCAGTTATGGGAAGTAGGCGCTAACACGTATGATGTTTCCAGGAAGCAGAATTTTCAGATGAAGGCAACCCTTATGTGGACCATCAACGACTTTTTGGCCTATGGAATCTGTCATATTGGAGTACCAATATGATCAGACATAATCTTGATGTCATGCATATTGAAAAGAATGTGTTTGATAACATAATTAATACTATGATGGACGTAAAGGGAAAAATGAAAGACAATCCCAAGGCCAGGTTGGACTTAGAAAAAATATGCAAACGCCCTGCGTTGTATTTGATAGAGGAGAATGAAAAATAGTTCCTGCCGAAGTCAATTTTCTTACTGTACAAGGAGGATAAAGTGAGACTTTGTCGGTGGATCCAGGGCTTAAAATTTCCAGACGGATATTTGTCAAATCTGAGAAGATGTGTCGATCCGAAGGAAAATAAATTGACGGGTATGAAGAGCCACGATTGTCACGTATTCATAGAGAGGTTAATTCCGATTGCATTTCGGGAATTCTTAACGCATGCAGTTTGGGATCCATTGACGGAGCTTAGCATATTCTTCAGGGATCTTTGTTCTAAGAAATTGCTCGTTGATCGTCTAGAAAAGCAAGAGAAGAACATTGCGGTAACACTGTGCAAGCTAGAGAGGGTGTTTCCTCCTAGATTCTTCGAATCTATGGAGCATTTGCCGATTCATCTTTCCTATGAGGCACGTGTTGGTGGACCCGTCTAATATCGATGGATATACCCGTTCAAGCGACATTTGAATCACCTAAAATGAAAGGTGAAAAATAAGGCACGGGTCGAGGGTTCTATTTGTGAAGCCTATGTTCTCGAGGAGATTACAAACTTTTGTTCGATATATTTAAAGCCTCATGTTGCAACTAATAGAACTAGAGCTTCCAGAAACGATGATGGAGATCATGAATGTAATAATACAATATTGAATATATTCAATGCTCCAGGAAAGCCATCGGGTAAAATAAAGAAGAGATATCTAAACGATGATGAGCTAAGGACTGCTCAGGTGTATGTATTACTCAACTGCGATGATGATGAAGTAGAGAAGCTAGAGGTGTAAGTAATTAATATGTCTATATTATTTTAATAGTGTTGATTATTATACTATTACATTAATTGAACGATGTTGTTTTCAGCATATTTAATGATGATGTGAGGTCAGGTAGGCCACACATAACAGAAGAAGAACTAGAACAAGAAATGAGGCATTATTTCCCATCATGGTTGAGTGCATATGTAAGACTTGAGAACTCTGTAATTACCTTTCTATATATGCACTTGAGAATGAGCTTAATTTCTTTTTTTGTAGTATTTAGGTCGATCGTCCATACGCAAGACTTGAGAATGAGTCTATTAGAACGCTAGCCAAGGAACCAATTTATGCTGCAAAAATATGGCCAAGCTACTGTGTGAATGGGTTTAGGTTCAAGTCAACAACTTGCCCGATCAGAGACAACTTTGTGGATCTTGATTCCACCAAAAATAGCTGTTTGTGTATCAGATCTTCGAACTACAAAGATGTTGATGCGGGCAACAATTTCTATGGCGTCCTACGGGAGATTGTGGAGCTGACATATAGTTATAGAATAGAGCCTGCGAAGATTATGTTATTCAGGTGTGATTGGTTTGATCCGATTGAAGGTCAAGGTTAGAAAGTAGACATGTACGGTCTTGTGGATATAAACTATCGACGTCGATATCAAGCCTATAAACCATTTGTCCTATCAAGTCAGACTCAGCTCATGTACTTCACAAGTTATCCTAAACGGGGAATAACAAGATCGGACTGGTGGGCAGTATGCAAGATCAAAGCTAGAAATACCTTTGAGGTTGACGATATAGCTTATCAAGAGGATGAACTATCTCTTGTAACAAATATTATAGAAGTGAACACGATGGAAGTTCCTTATTACATATCTAATTGTGTCGAAGAAATAGAATTATTTGAAGAGGAAGATGTAGATGAAAGTGAAGATGTAGAGGAGAAAGAAGAAGAAGAAGATGAGCTAAACGAACTAGATGAATTTTCAGAAGAGGATTAAATCTGTACGTTTGTTTTATCATCATATTTGACACTTTAGTGACACTTTTGTGACTACGATATTTTCAAAAATTTGTGATGTCAATCATATAAATATGTATATTTGTTTTATTATCATATGTTATTATCAGGTATGACTAGACGCGGAGGACATTATGTTAGGCAGTCCCGCGTGCGTCAGGTTGGGGATGCAGATTTCGTACCCTCATTCTCATCTCCGAGTACGCCGGTGTACCATTCTATTCTCGGTCCATTATCGGGACAGGGTAGTTCCAGCAGGTTGGCGACTCCTCCCTCGTCGTCCAGCATTCCTCCCGCGTCCAGCATTCCTTCCGCGTCCAGCATTCCTCCTACCGATGGCTCCATCGGGAGAGCCAATGTCGAGGTGATCAGACTGATCCTAGTCAGGCAGGTGGTGAGAGCGACCCTCCATGCTCTCTCCCGGACGAGACGCGTATGGAGATTTGGACGGACGGGCCTACGAAGTAAGTTAATTAGTTAATATATATTTCTCAAATGATTATATGTACATATATATTCATGAAATTTATTACTGTATATATATCGGCCTCCTGCAGTACAGAGACAGCTGGGGTTATTTCTGAGGCAGAATTATTGTGGGCCTTGGATTAACTACTCAGATGCTCCCGCAGATAGGAAGGCCTTTTGGTTGGCCCACTTCAAGGTAAAAAATTTGTTTATTTTTAAATTTTAATAATCATTTGTGTATATTATACAACTCTTTCTATTTTACTTCTTGTAGAGGACCTATTTTTATCTACCACACCGGGCGGCGAAGATCGAGGCCCAATTTTCTGCCTTCGCAGGCAAGCTTATCCGTGATGCGATCCACGACCAGAAGTCTCGTGATCGCTCCGGAAAGCCGATCCATGGTTGGATCATGCCAGAGCAGTGGACTGCGATGAAGGCTAGATTCGGCGAGGCCAGGTACCAAGAGCGGTCTGACAAGACCAAGCTGGCGCAGTCGAGCGCAGTAAGTGGTGTGGTGACTCCATTCCTATGACGGAGCATTTTCGTCGTCTGGTACATTTCCTATGACGGACATCATTTTATATATAGTTGGATAGAATATTTAATACTAATAATAGATAATATATTTTAACAGGTAAAAAGGGTGAGGACCCCAACATGGTGATCGTCTTCCTGGTCGTCCATCGGAGGGCTGGAGAGTTTATTGACGAGAGGGCGACGCAAGCATATGTTCGTTCCATTCTTTATATTAATTTACCATAATTTAGAAAACAGGAAAATAGATATCAATAGAGACTTTAGCAAACATTGTTCTAGGCCGAGTTTCTTCGGCTACAAGAGGAGGCGGCTGCTGCTGCTAGTGCGCCAGCAGAGGAAGGGGCTGGTACTTCCTTCCAGCCGCCTACAGCTCCATCGTCAGACGACCTCTGGATGACCGTCGTTGGTGGTCTTCAGAAGGGTACGTACTACGGTACGGGATCCTACGACGCCTATTTGGCTTCAGAGTCATCCCGGGCCTCCTCTGTCAGTGCGCAGTCTCCAGTTTCACAGGCGTCATCATGAGCTCAGTATATTGGTCGTCAGATCGACGAGCTGCGTCGCAAATTACAGCAGCAGATTTCTGATCACCATACCGTAGAGCGACGATCCGACGATCCGATGATCACCGGACGATTTGATACGGTCGAGCGCAGTATACAGGAGCTGATGAGTCTGCAACAGGCTACAGCTGCCAGCTTGCACACACTCATCGAGTCTACGGAACGCACAGAGCGTAGACAGGTCGAGCTGGAGGGATCGCAGAGGACCATATCTGCCTCACTCACTCAGATACATACTTCGATTGAGGAGAGTTCTCAGAGGATGGTGAGTACCCTTGCTGCACATGCTGAGCGACTGCGAGAGCTGGAGCAGATACGTCCTCCCGGTACATCGACGGCGCCGACTCCAGACGTTGCACTGCCTCCTACTGCCCCTATATTGCAGCTCACACAGGAGCAGTATGAGTTCATGCTACCTCAGATGCACAGCAGGGGTCCTCAGTGATTTCATTGATTCTTTTATGAGTTGTATGTATTGGCCCTATAGGCAAATTGTTTATTGGTACACTTTTGTTTATACACTTGGTGGGAGACTTTTTATCATCTCCCATTTTTATTTAACTCTATTGGATATTTGTGATGATGTGTGTCTGTGAAGTAAAGTATGAAGGATTTGAATATATTTATGTTTGTGATGATATAAAGTGCAGTGTAAAGTGTAAAGTACAGTGTGCAGGATTTGAATATATTTTTATCATCTCCTATTTCCAGATTAGTGTTTAAACTGTATGTAAAGTGCAGTGTGCAGGATTTAAAAACTGTATTATATTTTTTTAATTTTCTAGCATATTAGCGACGGTTTGCGACGTTTTGCGACAGTTTTGCGACGCAGAAGTACGTCGCAAAGATGTATCAGTACGTCGCCAAATGTCGCTCAACGTGCTGACATGGCAAACCTTGCCATGTCACTACATGCGACGAATAGACGTCACTAGATATGTCGCTAAGTTGGCGACGTACTGTACATGTCGCCGAACGTCGCTAAGTTTGCGAAGTTTTAGCGTCGTAGATAATTCGTCACAACAGCGACGATTAGCGACGAACTTTTGTTCTGCGACTAGCTTTTCGGCGACCTGCTTTTTTTGTCGCTAATTACGTCGCTAAATATATGTAGCGACGTATTTTTTACTTATTTGCGACATTTTTGGACGTCGCTAATTCAACCTATTCTGGTAGTGCATGATGCCATTGAACATTGAAACGAAGTATGAAACGTAAGAACATAGAAAGTTAACGAAAGAAATACGAGATGATAAAGTCTGAGTCTCGGACTCAAGACTATGTTTGTTGTTTGATAAAGTCTGAGTTTCGTACTCAAGACTATGTTGGTTGTTTGAAAACAGGGTGTTGTATGGTCGAATGGACTTGAGATAATTGTGATATTTTTTTGTGTACGGAATGTTCCCTCCGAACGGTGTACCGGGGCACCGGGACCATTCGGCCTAGGAGGGATATAATCTTTGATAGGCGCACATCTATGAAGTCCGATTAACACCCGATTGTAGACGTGAAAAGCCGTAAATGATGGTATGCAGCGGTAGTTTCGGTTGTTTGGGATGGCGACCCACCCCGTGAAAACACTGGGCTACCCAAATTCGAGAAAGAAAAGAAAGAGAGAAAAGAAAGTAAGGAAAATAAAAGAAAGAAACGCTTTTAGTCCATTTTGGCACGAATACGCCAAAGACCATCATATAGTTAAGGAACGATAGGTTGAAAGTGTAGGCACGTATGTGTCCCGCACACATAGATCCTGCTTAGAGATGCACGTATAACATGACAGGGAAGGTATGGGGAATATTCACCTTGCGTCGGTGCAAGGGCGAGTGCGTCCATGCTGGTAAGCTACGAAATAACACGAGATTGCTTGCCTGCTTGTCTATTCAATTCGAATAACATGCTTGCCATGATAACATGCTTTACGCTTTCGAATATGCCATGAAATTGACCCTAAGGAGAATATAGCAAGATCATAAGCTAAGTTGCATGCTTCAAATTAAATACTAAAATGTCAGCATAGGAAGTTGGTCTTTTCGTCAGTACATGCGAGGACGAACGTACTGATCCCCCCCAGCTTTCATGCAGGGTACCGGAAATGGATTGCTCGCGACAAAGCTTTGCTTGATCGCGCAGAGGCTTGGAATGCCGAAGCGTATTGAAGCATGCGATCGCATTGACGCTCGGACTTGCAACTGGATTGATGCGACCGAGATATAGAAGGCATGATATATGAAACGGTAAAATCCTTTATGGACAAGAGAAAACCTGAGTGTTGTAGCCAATCTGGCATATATTGTTGGGCTACCAAAAGCCTTTGTAATCTCAGTTTCGAATATCAATAAAGAGAATTATTTCGTATACTCTTTTTTTCCTTCGTTGTTAATATCAAACTAAAGATAACCATTTGAGAACTTGTCATCTTGCCTTGCACAAGTGCAACTCCAGGCCCGTGCGGCATCATGCCCCCTACGAGGACGATGATTCGGGTGATTCTGGGTCGGGGCATGACAAATTGGTATCAGAGCTCTAGGCTCAATTTTCTCAGGACATTTGCTTTGTTTCAATTCCAAAGAGTTGCCCACCACCACTCGAAATCACTCTTGACTCTAGTCGATGCCGCACTGGATGTTCCATACAATAAGTCTAATACAAAGCCGGGTAACGTTGCCGCAAGTACTTCGAATTTACTTGATATTATGGAGAAAGTCGTAAAACGTTCGTTGCATTGAATGCACGAGCTGTGAAATGTTAGTTGCTGCAAGTGCAACAAATTATGAAATATGATCTGAGATATTGTTCTAATGTAACAAGTTGAATAAGAAATAAATTGATGCACGAAGTGCAACGAGTTGATTGTAAATATACGTTAAAATGAAAGTGATAAGTCAATATCGAATGAGTTGAACGGATTTGGGCATTGACTTTGAAAGTCGGGAATAAATCGTTGCACAAGGTGCAATAAATATCGGAAATAAGTCATTGCACGATGTGAAACGCGTGTCAGAAGTAAAAAATTTGCACGTGGTGCAACGCATATCAAATTAATCGTTGCACGGAGTGCAAAGAAGATTAGAAATAAATCATTGCACGAGATACAACGTAAAGGAACTGAAATCATAAATCGATAGAATGAATCCTTCAGTTGCACACCGAACTTGTGTTGGCAAATAAAAATATTTGCCGAGTTGTGTCGTGTTTGATTTAATCAAAGTTACGGTTGTGATCAAGCACGATCACTGCAGAAATTGTAAGTCGGAAGAGATGTTAGTTCATAGCGAGTATGATGCGAGGGAAATGACTTGATTTCCGAGTGGTATATCACTACTAAAATCTGCTCCATTAGCGACATAATTTAGCGACGTTAGTATAACGTTGCTAAATTGTGCACATTAGCGACGTTTAATATAAACATCGCTAATAGTCGCTACTAGCGACGAAAATAGCGACGTGACAACGACGTATATTAGTTACATGAGCTAGTCGTCGCGAAACGTCGCTATGACGTCGCTAATAGCGACTAGTTTAGCGACGTTAGGATGAACGTCGCTAAATTCTAATTAAATTTCCTCTAACGATTTATTTCCCCCCATTTTACTCTCCACTCTCTCTCCCCCTCCGGCGCTCTCACTCTTCCGGCACCCTCACTCTCTCCGGCGACTCTCATCCTCTCTGGTACGTGACTTCCCTCTCTCTCTCTATTTTGGTTGTTGGTGGTTGGGGGGGGTGCAGGTGGCTCGTGGGGAGGGGCAGGGGAGATGCGGGTGGTTGGGGGTGAGTGGAGGGTGGTGGTGGGGGGTTGCTGGGGGTAGGGCAGGGGGGGTGAGGGCGGCTGGGGGTAAGGAGGGAGGCTGGGGGGAGGGGAGATAGGGTTTGGGTTCGGGTTAGGGGTGGGTGTGTGGGGGGGAGGGAGGGACGGGGTGGTGAGGACGGCTGGGGAAGGGGAGCAGGAGGGTTGTAGCCTCCCTTCTCGGAATTTTTGAAATATTTTTATTATTTATTTGATTTAAATAGTGATTTTAGAATTTTTATAAATAATTATTTAGTTAGTTTTTACGGTAGATGATCTTAGCCATGGTCGAGTTTAAGTACCAGACGACTTGGAATCATGGCACGGATAGTGCAATGGCGTGCCTTGACTAGTGTATTAGCCATGCAAGGAAGACCCTACCATAGTGATGCCCTAACTAGGAAAACCAGGCCAAGTTTGCGACTTAACCCTTACCGAAGATTATTTATTTATTAATTATATTATTGACTTGTAGGAGACCCGGTTTGTGTCGATTTAGCTCGGACTAGACCCGAACCGAAACCGAGCCCATGTAATCTTGTAGTGAGACCAAAGACGACCATGTAGGCATATTTTATGTGTGTACAAGTAGTTCCTAAATTATTTTCGGTATTGATGTACATTTTTAATTATTTGAATATTTTTACAAAAATGGTATTTTTATTATTAAAAATTATTTACCTTATTTGTACAATTTTTGGACTCGGATAAGGGTGAGTAGTATGGATTCACCAAATCACCAGTTAAGTATTATTTATTATTCTGTGGTGATTAAATAAATTTATTATTGCTATTAGATATTATTATT
>JANAVB010037619.1:1632578-1822578 GCA_029216955.1 Iris pallida
ATAAAATATATATATATATATATATATATATATATATATAATATGTGTGTGTGGTGTGTGTGTGTGTGTGTGTGTGTGTTTGTAAATATAAATATATATTATATGTGTGAGTATATATTATGTAATTATGGTAAATATGGTAAAGTAATATATATATGTGAATAGGGTAATACGTAAATATGTTAATGTAAATATATATATGTGTAAATATTGTAGTGAAACTATATACATTTAGTTGGGAGTGGCCAACAGGCTCGAGCCCGACCATGATAACCAAACCGAGCCCAGCCCCACTCAGCTAACCAAAACCAGCCTAGCCCCTAAAGCCCGAACTCTTCCAGCAGACCCGGCCCACGAGCCCACCCGCGGATTAATCCCAGCCTGAGCGCTGAGTTTCCCCGACTGTTTCAGCCGCGTACAAATTAGTATATATATCGAGAATTCGAGAGAAAGAACCCTAAAACTCTTCATCACAATGCCGCCACACCCACCTGCGCGCCACCTTGGGACCCTGTGCGTCGATTGTGCCACCTGCCGAAGGCCGCCGTTCGTCGGAGCCGGCCACAGTCCACGCACGGACAACAGAGCAACGACAGCAGTTCGCTGTGAGGTACCTTTCTTCGTCAAGTGATTTTCTTGCATATGTTTGATCAAATCACAAACCGTTTAGTCCGCTGGATAGACACCCTAACCGTCTAGAAACCCTATCAACTAGTTAGTTTTGAACTAGATGAGATTCGATGAGGAATCGAAGAGAAATCTGGACAAAACCCTTGTTTTCGAAAAACAAAACATGATTAATCCCGTCCAGAGTACCAGTTTGGAAGGCAACTATCTGCTAATCCATGGCGAATTTTTGAATTCTATTTGAACAGACCTATAGACAACCTATAGAAGATGGAATCCCATTAATGGTTTAATTTCTAGTTGTGTATCCAGTAAGCAAATCCTAGGAAAGATCGAGAAAAACCAATAAAAATAGTTTTCGAAACTTGAAAATCCTTCGATACGACGTACGTCCCGCCAATCCGGGCGACGTGGTCGTGAACCGAAAGCATCGAAAGGTGCGTAACGGCTTCGTGGTCGTGTGAGCTTTGACGAAATTCAAATTGGTCGCGTGTACGCGACGAATTTGATGCGTATCCGTCAAAATTCACCGTTTCGACCTCTGTACAAATTTCCTAATTACTTTGTGCACGTTCGTCAGATCGAGAAGAAACTTGTGCCAATAGGACCGTATCATTTTTCTAGTCCTGTATGACAAGTTTGGTCCAGACAGTTGATCGGATCGTCGTTTCGCGGGCCCCACGATCCGATTCAACGGGCGATTTTGTGCATGGCCCACCGGAATCCAAAACTGGACATACCGTTGGGTTCGTATCATCAAAATAAATTCGTGGACATATAGTTCGATGATTTAGATATCATTAACTCTGGCACATTTTTCGGTACAAAACGGGTCCAACGGCGGACACCGTTTTGGCCCAAAATTACCGATTTACCCTTTTGTCCAGAATTGGACTTAAGGACAGGAAATCCTAGCTAATTTAACTATTCTAAGAATGTTGGCAATGTTTGTTTCAGCTTTCGGAGACAGTTGTGAGGCCTTGGACTTCATGGCTTGGCAGTTAACTGTATTTTTGTTGGATCTGCGTGCAACCTCCAGGCAAGATACCTTACCTCCCTCTACAGTTTATTTACATGCATATTTTTATTTATATAGTTTTACTAGTTGATTATTAATATATGATTTGTACATCGTGCATGCTAGTATATAAATATAGTCCTTGTTTATAGTTAACTTTGTAGTTCATATTGGATATACATATATAGTTCTTGTTCATAGTAAATTTTGTAGTTCATATTAGATTGGTTCTCTCGTGTATCTTGATTGGGTCATGTCGTGTCATCACTTGTACTTGGACTGAGTCATATTGTGTCATAGGATGAATAAGTCATAACGGAACTACTGTACCTTAAAATTCTTGAAGCTAACCTGCGAGTCCACACCAGGGGCGAGGGTTAGTAGTTAAGCTAACCTGCGAGTCTACATCAGGGATGAGGGTTAGTAGTTAAGCTAACCTGCGAGTCCACATTAGGGGCGAGGGTTAGTAGTTATCTGTCCACACCTACGAGTCCACATTAGGGGCGAGGGTGATGCTAGCCTGCGAGTCCATACCAGGGACGAGGGTTAGTAGTATATGGCTCACACCTGCGAGTCCACACTAGGGACGAGGGTGATGCTAGCCTGCGAGTCCTTACTAGGGACGAGGGCTAGTAGTTGTTCAAATCTGTGAGTCCACACTAAGGGCGAGGATCTGAGTATTCGATTGGTTATCCGTTGACCTCGTGTTCTCTTGTTATCCTCCAACAGTTCGTTTATGCGTAGTGGTTCTTCCAGTCATGTATAGTCGTATTTTTGTGCTGATTGGTCTTTTTCTATTTATTTCCTATATTTTTTTATTGCATGATAAACTGCTAGATAGACATGTTTTTATGTATCTTGCTATGTCCCCTGAGGACCTGATGATCTCTTCAGGTTAGTTATTGCTTGGAGTTAGTTAGCAGCTCTGGATGGCGGATGATTATGACACTTGTGGGGTCCGGATGTGATGATATTGCTTGCGAGATTCAGGTATTAATACCATGTTTGTTATCCAGTTCATCCAGCTCGTGTTTTCCTTTCATCATCATGATATATCATATTTATTGATTCAGTTTATGGACTCATTTTATTTTTTAGAGTCTAATCGGACATACATGCTAGTGGATGCAGACCACGACCCATACTTGTTTATTATTCTTATTGTGGATTGAGATATAGTTTTGCCTTGCCTTGATTAGGCCCATTGCCATAGCCGTGACAGCGTTTACGTATTCGAGTCGGGCTGGAGTCCGCTTGATGCGTAGCTGGCTTGCTCTCGAGTTCGCGTCCGAAAAAATGGGTACGGGTCGTGACAGGGTAGGGACGGAGGGATGAGGGCGGCAGTAGGGGTGGGGGCGGCTGGGGGAGGGGAGCATGGAGGAAGGGAGGGTTAGGGTTCGAGTTAGGGGTGGGGGTGAGGAGGGGGACGGTGGAGAGTGGAGGGTTAGGGTTAGGGTTCGGGTTAGGGTTAAGGGTGGTTGGTGGGGGAGGGGGGCTGGGGAGGGGAGGGGGGCTGGTGGGGGAGGGGGGTGGTGGGGGAGGGGAGAAATATGAAACGTAAGAACATAGAAAGTTAACGGAAGAAATACGAGATGATAAAGTCTGAGTCTCGGACTCAAGAATATGTTTGGTTGTTTGATAAAGTCTGAGTTTCGTACTCAAGACTATGTTAGTTGTTTAAAAATAGGGCGTTGCATGGTCGAATGGACTTAAGATAATTGTGATATTTTTTCCGTGCACGGAATGTTCCCTCCGAACGGTATACCGGGGCACCGGGACTGTTCGGCCTAGGAGGGATATAATCTTTGATAGGCGCACATCTATGATGTCCGATTAGCACCCGGTTGTAGATGTGAAAAGCCGCAAATAATGGTATGCAGCAGTAGTTTCGGTTGTTTGGGATAGCGACCAAGCCCGTGAAAACGTCGGGCTACCCAAATTCGAGAAAGAAAAGAAAGAGAGAAAAGAAAGTAAGGAAAATAAAGAAAGAAACGCCTTTGGTCCATTTTGGCGCGAATACGCCGACGACCATCATATAGTTAAGGAACGATGTGTTGAAAGTGTAGGCACGTATGTGTCCCACACATATAGATCCTGCTTAGAGATGCACTCATAACATGACAGGGAAGGAATGGGGCATAATCACCTTACGTCGGTGCAAGGGCGAGTGCGTCCATGCTGGTAAGACACGAAATAACACGAGATTGCTTGCCTGCTTGATTATTCAATTCGAATAACATGCTTGCCATGATAACATGCTCTACGCTTTCGAATATGCCATAAAATTGACCCTAAGGAGAATATAGCAAGATTATAAGCTAAGTTGCATGCTTCAACATAAATACTAAAATGTCGGCATAGAAAGTTGGTCTTTTCATCAGTATATGCGAGGACGAACGTACTGATCCCCCACCAGCTTTCATGTAGGGTGCCGGGAATAGATTGCTCGCGATGAAGCTTCGCTTGATCGCGCAGAGGCTTGGAATGACGAAGCGTATTGAAGCGTGCGATCCCATTGATGCTCGAACTTGCAACAGGATTAATGCGGCCGAGATATAGAAGGCATGATGTATGGAACGGTGAAATCCTTTATGGGCAAGAGAGAATCTGAGTGTTGTAGCCAATCTGGCATATATTGTTGGGCTATCAAAAGCCTTTGTAATCTCAGTTTTTTATATCAATAAAGAGAATTATTTTGTATATACTTTGTTTTCCCTTTGTTGTTAATATCAAACTAAAGATAACCATTTGAGAACTTGTCATCTTGCCTTGCACGAGCGCAACTCCAGGCTCGTGCGGCATCATGTCCCCTGCGAGGACGATGATTCGGGTGATTCCGGGTCGGGGCGTGACAATCCTCCCCCACCCGTTGTGCCACCGCGCGTGGCCACAGGCCGGCCAAACCACGGCCAATCCGTACGCGTGCGACTAAACAAGCAGAGCAACGACAGCAGCAGGTACATCTCTTCGCTAATCGATTTCCTCGCGCACCGTTAATGTTTTTTGATTCTGTAAGATACATGGTAGAGCCTACCTGACCCTCTAGACTACCCTCCTAGTAGTTACTCGAGATATCGATCCTACGAGTCAACAAATCAACTCAAAAAACCCGAAAAAAACCATTTTTGACAGCTTCAAGACTGTGTCCAAACACCCAGGTTAGCGATCGTTTCCCTCAACTGTGTCAACTTCTTCCAAAACTAATTGATGAGAATTTTAGACAACCTATAGGGCCTCATAACTTCTTTTGTAGATCCTAATTTCGTCAGCCACGCATCGTGAAAACTGATTTGCAAAATCAAGAAAAATAATATTTAGAAAAATAGAATTTTAGAAAAATCTCTCCGATATGACGTACGTCCCGCCAAACTGGGCAACGTGGTCGCAAACTGAAAGCATTGAAAGGTGCATATCGGCTTCGTTGATGTGTGGGCTTTGACGGAATTCAAATTGGTTGCGTGTGCGCGACGAATTTGGTGTGTATCCGTCAAAATTTACCAAATCGGTCTCTTTGCAAATTTTCTAATTACTTTGTGCACGTTTGTCAAACCGAGATGAAACTTACGCCAACATGACCATATCATTTTCTGGTCATGTATGCCAAGTTTGGTCCGATTCTGAGACAGTTGACCGGATCGTCGCTTTGCGGGCCCCACGATCCGACTCAACGGACGATTTCGATTTTGTGCACGGTCCGCCGGAATCCAACTTTGGACATACGGTTGGGTTCGTATCGAAAAACCGAACCTGTAGACATATAGTTTGACAACTTTAGAGACCATAGATTTTGGCATGCTTTTCGGTGCAAAGCGGGTCCAACGGCGGACACCGTTTTGACCCAAAATTACTGTTTTGCCCCTGTGTCCAGAATTGGACTTAAGGACAGACAATTCTAGCTAATTTGACTACTCTAAAAATAGTGGTAATGGTTATTTCATCATCCGGAGACTCTTGCATGTGTTGACTGTTGTGGCTCACTGAGTTGTATAGTATTATCGGTTTCACCAGCTAAGGACCTCAAGCAAGTACACTTTCTGATTGCTTTTGATACATAGTAGTCTTTCTGTTTCATGTTTATGCATATATTATCTTGCTTATTGACACATTGTTACACGAATTAGTGTCATGGATATCTACATACATTATTTCTTGATTGTCATGTTTTCATGTTTCATGACTTGTTCGAGTCCATGAGTAGAAGTCGGGAGGGAAAATATCTTAGTAGACGTGTGAACTACCCCTTACCCTTTCCATGATGTCTATTCTTGAATAATAGCAGCTGCAAACGACACGTGCAGGGTGCCGGATTTACCCCCTAGTCGTTCACATGTCAAAACTGATATTTCAAAACACAGATAGTGGTCGTTTATTTGTTTTCCTTGTTTTTTTCTCCGCTTGCCATATCATCAGTTACTTTCTAGTTTTTATCTCACATATGTTATTCTCATGTCTTGTGAATTCTAATGTGTTTTCGCACTGCCGTCGGTTTGTGTGCTTGTTCCATTCCTGACTGGAAACCAATATTTTTCAGGTTAGCTGTGGTTTCACCTAGCTTTGGGAGATACGGGTGTACTTGCAGACAGAAACCTAGAAATAGATAGCAGTGGTATCATTTTCATTAATTGTGAGAACCTTGTACTTTTTTCAAAAATATAAATGTTGTAAATACTGTAATCAAATTTAGAAATATAAATGAGCAATAAAGTAAAATTTTGAGCATTTATTTCTTGCGGACTTGACAACGTTCTACCGCCGACTCTACGGCATAGGCTGACTTGGAAACGTCTCGTATCCGAAAAGCGGATGCGGTTCGTGACAGGTGGCACTACCTCCTCAGCAGCAGGAGGTGCCACTACCTCCTCAGCAGCCATCCGTGCCTCTCTCAAGCGACGTCCTCGGGTCTTGGGTGCCATATGGTAAGATTAATTAAAACATGAAGATTAATTAGGGATTAAACAAAATAAAAAATATTAGTCCGATACCGACCCCCCTATACTTCGTAACGTCTATTGCGACAAGGATCGGTATCGGAAGACAAAGTAAACAGAATTGCAATTAAAAATATATAGTCCGATACCGACCCCCCTATACTTCGTCGTTCTACTTCCCCTGCTTCTCAAGAAGGCCCCCTCTCTGACCCCACCTCTACTTCCCTGCTTCTCATTCGACTCCCTCAGCCTCCTATTCCGTATCATATGATATCCATCTCAACAAAAGAGTAGAGAAGTGTGAAAATATTAATACTAACCAAGGATCGGTATCGAAATCGGTATCACCATGAATCTCATGGCTTGTTCTACCAGAGCATAATATAAAACCAAGCGTGTGAAGCAGAGCTTCACATTCAAAACATTAGAAGGAAAAAATTGGCGATTGGTGGTAGGGCGAGCCAGAATCCTTCGAAAGTATTCTGGCTCGCCCTACCACCAATCGAAATTTTTTTCTTCTAATATTGTGAATGTGAAGCTGTGCTTAACGTTTGGTTTTATATTATGCTCTCTTAGAACAAGCTATGAGATTCATGGTGATACTGATTTCGATATTGATCCTTGGTTAATATTAATATTTTCACACTTCTCCATGCTTTGGTTGAGATGTATATCATATGATACGGAATAGGATGCCTCATGACCCGAATAAGAAGAAGGGGAGTTGGGAGGTTCACTCTATACACTCATCCGCCTACGATATACACTCTATACACTCTTACTTATGCAATCCTTTTGAGGTAATTAGCATTATATTAGATTTCTGAAAAAAACTATAACTCTGGTAGGCCCAAAAGACTTGGCATAAGTAAATTTAATTTTCAACACTTAACTAGCCACTACTAAGATATCTTATATATATATCCTTCTAGGATACTCACTCTATACCGATATCTTAAATTTAATTTTCAACACTTACATACTGCCTAGACACCGCCTAGATGCCTAAGCGATCAATATCGATACTCATAGAAATAGTCTGATACTGATACCGATTCCGATACTCCGATCCAAAACTTCCTACTAAGATATCTTATATATATATATATATATATATATATATATATATATATATATATATATATATATATATATATATATCCTTCTACAATACTCCGATCCGAAACCGCCGATACTACCGATATCGCCGATACCAATACTCATAGGAATAGTCCGATACCAATTCCGATACCGATACTTTGAACATTGATACTAAGTTTATATATATACTAATTTATATACTATTCTACGATACTCCAATCCGAAACCGCCGATACTACCAATATCGCCGATACCAATAGTCATAGGAATAGTCCGATATCGATACTTTGAACCTTGATACTAAGTTTATATATATATACTAATTTATATATCCTTCCACGATACTCCGATCCGAAACCGCCGATACTACCAATATCGGCGATACCAATACTCATAGGAATAGTCCGATACCAATTATGATACCAATACTTTGAACCTTGATACTAAGTTTATATATATATATACTAATTTATATACTATTCTACGATACTATGATCCGAAATTGCCGATACTACCGATATCATCGATACCAATACTCATAGGAAATGTCCGATACCGATTCCGATACCGATACTTTGAACCTTGATACTAAGTTTATATATATATACTAATTTATATACCGATACCAATACTCATAGGAATAGTCCAATACCGATTCCGATTCCGATACCGATACTTTGAACCTTGATACTAAGTTTATATATATACTAATTTATATACTAAGTTTATATTCCGATACCGATACTTTGTGCGTGTGTGTGTGTGTGCGTGTGTGTGTGTGTGTGTGCGAAACCCCCCTGTCACGCCCCGATCCGAAAAATCACTCGTCCTCGCTAGATTTTACCCGAATCATCGTCCTCGCTGGGGCATGATGCCGCACGAGCCTAGAGTTGCGCTCGTGCAAGGTAAGATAATAGGTTCACATAGTATTTATCTCAAATTGATAACATATGTAGCGAAAGAAAAACAAAGTATAACATAAGAATCTCTTTTATTGATAACGAATTGAAGATTACAAAGGCTCTGAATAACCCAACTTAATATGCCAATTGGCTATAACGCTCATGATCTCTCTAGCTCACAAATGATTACATTGTTCCATACATTATGGCTCTATATAGCCAACAAGTAGTCTTCGGCCGAACATCTCCATGTTGTAAGTCCGAACGTCTATGCGGTAGCTCCTCTTGAAACGCTAAGGACTCCATGCCTCGGCGCGTCCAAGCCAAGCCCCGCCCCGCCCCGAGTCGATCGTAACCTGAACCTGCAAGCAAACTAGTGGAGGATTAGTACTTTCGTCCTCGCTGCACTGATCAAGACCCACTCGCACCCAAACCAAACACTAAGTATATTTAGTGAAACATGCATCTTAATTTGGTGGTCTTTCTATTTAGCCTTAGGATCAGTTTCATGGCAATATTCAAGTATAAGAACTTAACATGAATGTCTCCAATACCGTGTCCCTACAGCAGATACAGTTAGACATAATATGAACATAACATAGTGATCGTGCTCATCTTCGTCCCGTTTTGCCTAGCCTGCAATGGTTAGAACTTTTACATAAGAAATTATTCAATTCACGCAACCAACCATAAACTTAGCCATATGCATAAGGGTAGCAGGCCATGCGCCTGCACCCAACTCTAATCTCAGTCCACCGGCCTTATCTATATGAAGGTCACGGTGTTTTGTACCGTAATGGACTTGGCATCCTTATGTGTAAGCCTATGATCGCTTCGATACGGGTTGCTACCCCAGTATCCGAAGGATCCCAAACTTACTGATATCATAGCTTATCATAACACTGGACGATCGTAACCCGTCCTAATGATGTACACCATAAATACCATACATAATTCCCTCCAAGGCCGAATGGTCCCGGTGCCCCGGTCGTAACCATCCGATGGAAGCCGCACCCGTGTACGGGCCATTCGAGTCTATTGACCATGCAATACATGCCATAGCATACAAGTCATACATTCCAACCCATCTCGTGTTCCTTAACCATACTCCATAATCTCTATCTCAAGTTTCGACGACATTATGCCCCAACACATTCGTATTGATGCACGACGTCCAACGGCTTAGACTTCTCGTACTTATATTTAACGCGTTCCATTTATAAGTTATTCACATAGCCTAGTTCCGTAGTTACTTAGTCTTTTTGTAGCTTCCGTGCGCGAGGGCACGCTTAACGCCATAGTCAATATTCTAGACCTAGTGTTCAATGTTCTCGGAGTCGTGCACATGATACACATCTCGATATTGCCTTTCAATGTTCTACCATCACCGCCCTACCGCGACCTGTACACTTGATGCACGTCGCTTCAATTGTTCAATGTTCTATCATAATGTTCAACACATACTAAGACCCTTAACCGTTCGAGCCACGCTCGCTAACTTAGCAATAACTTACACATACAATGATATATTTTATTAGACGTGAAGAAATAGGAAAAGAGAGTCAAGAACCCGCCCACCTTAAGTCGATACGTCTTGTTGTTTCGCCGAGCTGAAGCGGCTCGATTCCATAACTTGGTTGCATAGCTAACTCTCGGACTTAGCCATTCCTTTGAACTACTCGATTGATTTGGTCTATCGTGCCCATGCCACACTCCGTTGTAAGAGGACAATTTGGTTTCACGGACACTTTACTGAATAAGGCAAAATATCGACCTCTTATCGTCTAGCGTAAAAGCATATCCTGTACAGCAGATCAACTAAAATCAGCACTTGCTCAAACTGGACTTATCCTTTGCATCGATTCGATTCGTAGATTATAATCGACTCAAAGCTTACCTTCGGCCAACGTAACTCTTGCATCGATTCGCATCGATACCTCATCGGGTCAACGCAACTCTTCGAGTCAACGACTCATTATAATGCACCGTACGGAGCGGGGCATTACACCCCCCCCCCCCAACGACCCCCACCCCTACCATCGCAACCCCCACACCCACCACCATCGGCCTTCGCCTCCCCCCGCCGTCCCGACCCGAACCCCTCCAGCGAGAGTGGGACCCCCACCACTGCGACCCCCACCTCCACCACCATCACTACCAAAATAAGCCATATCAGCGACGAAATTAGCGACGCCAACTTAAAACGTCGCTAATATTTCTGGAATTAGTGACGCCAAAAGTAAGCGTCACAATACGTCGCTGATAGCGACAAACAGCGACATATTGCGACTACCTTTAGTGTAATAAAAACCAACGCCGTTGATTTGTTAGAAAACGTCGCCAGTTTTATTAGTTCAGCGATGGTTAGCGTCGCAAAGCTTATGGCGTCGCCGAATATTAAAGGAAAGTCGACGCTTTGCGACGTATTTACAGACGTCGCTAACTTGCTGCTAAATAGTGTTTCCTCGGTTCGACTTTTCATTTCTCCCTCTCACCAAATTTTTTGTTCCCTCCCTCTTCTTCCGACCTCGACGACAGCCCGAACCCCTTCCTTCCGGCGCCGCTCATCCTCCTCCTCCACCGCGAGCCCCTTCTCCTCCCTCCGGCGAGCCCCTTCTCCTCCTCCTCCTCCACCGCTAGCCCCTTCTCCTCCTCCACCGCGAGATCCTCCTCCTCCACCACCGAACTTGTCCTCCTCCTTCTCCTCTACCACCGTGAGGAGACTGAAGGTAAACCCAAACCCTAATTGAGGTGTTTTTCGTGTCCAAAATGGACACGGAGACACATTACGACCATGTATTCACTGATACAGTGTGTTCGTGAGGTTTTGGACACTTTGTGTCCATTTGTTGGACACGTGGACACCCCCAAGCATGCATATATATGTATTTTACCTCTGTACACTTAATCCCCTACTTACACTTGTGTATTTTCGTATTAATTTGGATTTGCATATTGGGTTTGGGTTTTGATATAGTGTTTGATACATTGTTTCACCTTGCAACATTCCTACACTTAGAGACGTTTAGTACACAACTAATTATTTTATCCTAGTTCGCAAGTGTACTTTTAGGTAATCTAGGTATATTAGTTTACCAATATCCCCAATGGCCGGAGATTTTAAGTATATGAACCAATTAGTCAACATCTATTTGTTGAAGTATGGTACTCCATTCTTCGTAAGTTATAGCTATATATGTCTCAAGATCCAATACTCAAAAATCCCAAGAAGAAGAAGAAGAAAAGAATAAAATGACATCGCTCAACACCCTATGACAACTCCATGAATAAAGTAGACGATCCTCCATACAAGTCTTCCTTCATCTATTGTCTTAAAGTGTGAGTTCTATAGTATGGTTCTCTTTGTAGAATTGTGTCTTATTTTAGACAACAATGGTTTCCTATTTTTACAGGTAACATGGCAACATGTGTAAGGGATCATATAAGTGTGTGTTTGTGTTTGAAAGGGAGTGTCACAAGAGTAAGGCGTGAGCATGTGTTAGTAGTTTGAGCTGTGAGAGTGTTTGTTCTATTGAGGTTAGTACCAACTGGAAAGTTAGGTTAAAAGAACCTGGGAACTATGGTGTGGTTGTATACATCATGTATATGTATGTGTGTGTCTAGTGGAAGAAAGGGGAAGGGTTAACTAGTACCAGGTATTTGGAGAGGAGGGAGAGTTTAGACTAGTATAGACTAATATCCTAAAACTTGACTTATACAACTTAGAAATGGCTAGTTTGACCAAGTTGGACTAGTTTAGCTTAGAGTTGACTCAGTTGGACTATACATAATATATAGACTAATATCCTAAAACTTGACTTATACAACTCAGCCTATATGAAATATTATAGACACTGGTGATATACCGCCGCGATAATCTCTGACCACCACACGCATAAACACGCGAAACAAAAGTTAGCAATACGAAAAGAAGATGACCGATAATCTCTAACCATTTAACGTAAAATGTCATGTGTACATATACTACGGAAAGTGTAGACCGCATGAACTGACAAACGAGAATTTGGGGATCAAAGTTGTAACAAGTAAAGTTGTGTTTTGGATATGTTCTATTCTTGTTAAGCTCTTTGTGCACAAAGCAAGATATAACGAATGCAGAACATCTCTCGAGTTTACGACTCTTGTATGCTCTATACTTGAGTTACGAACTCGTTATTTGTTCTGTATTCTCTATTTATAGCTTGCTTTGTGAACAAAGAGCCTGCAAGAGTTCTTTTTCCAAAGCACAACTTGACTTGTTCCAGCTTTGAGACCCTCATTTTCGTGCATCATCAGTTCATGTCGGTCTTCACTTTCCCCAGTAACTTCCTCCAATTAACTCTATCCCTTGGTTGAGCTACTATTTTAAAGCTTTGACACTTGCATATCATTCACTACCTTGATGTATCTATCTTACAGAATTATGGAGCTGAATTACTATCTGTAGAATCGTACGTGGATGTACAACCGTCATCCTGATGATATGTACGGTGTGCGGGATGAATTCATAGAGGGCGTATACCAGTTCCTGCAGTTTGCCAAGGCGTTCCCTCAGTACATGGACGGTACCAAAATTAAGTGTCCGTGTGTGAGATGTCGCAACTTGAAATATCATCCAGAAGTGGATGTCACGTATCATTTATACTCGAAGGGTTTCACGCCGAATTACTATCAGTGGAGCGAGCACGGAGAACCTGTGTCTTTAGCATCGGAGTACGAGCCTTATGTGGATGTCCATAACAACGCTCCTTACGACGATGGATTGGTGAACATGGTTTTCGATGCGGCCGGGCCTAGTTTCAATCCGGATGATCATGATGCACCTGAGAAGGCACCGAACCCCGATGCTGTACAGTTCATGGAGTTGCTGGAGAATGCAAGGACTACATTATATCCTGGTTGTGAGGATCATTCACCGTTAGAGGTGGTTACAAGATTGTTGAGCATCAAGTCCGATTTTAATATGTCGCAAGATTGCTACAACCATCTTATGGAGTTGCTTATAGAAATATTGCATGAGGGTGCGAAGTTGCCTAAAGACTTCTACCGTTCTAAGAGGATGGTTAGATCGCTCTGGATGGGATACAAAAAAATCGATGCCTGTCGCAACGGGTGCATGTTGTACTACAAAGACGACAAAGATGAAGATGCTTGCAGATTTTGTGGTGTCGATCGCTACAAGGCATGTGGTAGAGGAAAGTCTATCGGTGCCAGGAAGCCTACCTCTTCGATGTACTACTTGCCGTTGACGCCGCGGTTGCAACGGTTGTTTATGGTGAAGGAAACTGCAGAAAACATGAGTTGGCATAAGCGGGAACATACCGAAGGAGTGTTGGATCACCCATCTGATGGAGAAGCATGGAAGTACTTTGATCGAGAGTATCCAGATTTTGCTTCTGATCCGCGTAATGTCAGATTGGGTCTCTGCTCCGACGGTTTTACCCCATTCGGACTTTCGGGATCCCAGTATTCGTGTTGGCCGGTGATCGTCACCCCGTACAATCTACCGCCTTGGATGTGCATGAAGACTCCGTATATGTTTCTCACCGTTATTATCCCAGGTCCGAACAATCCAAAAAGGAACATCGATGTGTATTTACAGTCGTTGATTGATGAGTTGAATCAGCTGTGGGAAGTAGGTTCGAACACGTACGATGAGTTGAATCAACGACTTTTTGGCCTATGGAATGTTATCTGGATGGAGCATGCATGGTCGTCTTTCATGTCTGTATTGCATAGACAGCACTAAGGCTTTCCGTTTGAAACACGGAGGCAAACCGTGCTTCTTCGATTGTCATCGACAATTTTTGCCGAAGGATCATCCGTACCGGAGGAACAGGAATGCTTTTCGTGTTGGCGTTGTGGAGAAGGCTAATCCCCTGCCAAGGTGGCCCGGATATACGATATGGGAAGAGGTAAAAGATTTACCAAGAGCTATTGAGCAGCCTGCTACGGACTACAAGTGTGACGGATTTGGTCGCACTCATAACTGGACGAAGAGGAGTATATTCTGGGATCTTCCATATTGGAGCACCAATCTGATTAGACATAACCTTGATGTCATCCATATCGAGAAGAATGTGTTTGACAACATAATTAATACTGTAATGGACGTAAAGGGGAAGACGAAAGACAATCCAAAGGCTAGATTGGACTTGGAAGAAATATGTAGACGTCCTGCATTGCATTTGATAGAGGATGGGAATGGGAAGTTGAAGCAGCCTAAGGCAATTTTCTTACTGGAGAAGTAGGATAAAGTGAGGCTTTGTAGGTGGATTCAAGGTCTGAAATTTCCAGATGGGTATGTTTCGAACTTGAGAAGATGCGTCGACCTCAAGGAGAACAAACTGACAGGTATGAAGAGCCATGATTGTCACGTATTCATGGAGCGGTTAATTCTGATTGTATTTCGGGAATTCTTACCGCAGGCAGTTTGGGATCCATTGACGGAGCTTAGCATATTCTTCAGGGACCTTTGTTCTAAGAAATTGCTCGTTGATCGTCTAGAAAAGCAAGAGAAGGACATTACGGTAACACTGTGCAAGCTAGAGAGGGTGTTCCCTCCTGGATTCTTCGACTCTATGGAGTATTTGCCGATTCATCTTTCCTATGAGGCACGTATTGGTGGACCCGTCGAATATCGATGGATGTAGCCGTTCGAGCGACATTTGAATCACCTAAAAAGAAAGGTAAAAAATAAGGCTCGGATCGAGGGTTCTATTTATGAAGCCTATATTCTCGAGGAGATTACAAATTTCTGCTCCTCCTATTTCAAACCTCATGTTGCTACGAATAGAACGAGGGCTCCGAGAAACGATGACGGATATCAAGAATTTAATTATGGAATACTGAAAGTATTCAATGCGTCCGGAAAGCCTTCGGAGAAAATGAAGAAGAGATATTTGAATGACGAAGAGCTAAGGGCTGCTCAGTTGTATGTATTACTCAATTGCGACGAGGATGAAGTGGAGAAGCTAGAGGGGTAAGTAACTCAGGATGATGAGTTTACGTCATCTCAATGTAATAGTATAAGCTAATATTATTATACTAATCGGCGATTGCTTCGTTGTTTTCCAGCATATATAATGATGAGTTGAGGCTGGTTAGACCCTACCTAACAGACGAAGCATTAGAACAAGAAATGAGACGTCATTTTCCTTCTTGGTTGAGCGAATATGTAAGTAGCTCGGTAATTACTGGCCTCTTCTAATGCAACTGCGCAACAAATAACTTATTATCGCTTCTTTGATATTCAGGTCGATCTTCTAATTTTACCAGAGATTGAATTAATTAGAACTCTTGCCAAGAGACCAATTACTTTTGTTAAAATATGGCCAAGTTACTGTGTCAATGGCTTTCGGTTCAAGTCGACAAATGCTCCGATCAGAGACAGCTTCATGGATCTTGATTCCACGAAAAATAGTTGTTTGTGTATCAAGTCTTCGAACTACAAAAACGTCGATCCAGGAAATGATTTCTTTCGCATCTTGCGAGAGATTGTGGAGTTGTCATATAATAATGGCAGAGAACCTGTAAAGATCGTGTTGTTCAAGTGTGAATGGTTCGATCCGATTGAAAATCAAGGTTGGAAAATTGACAAGCATGGTCTTCTGGATATAAACTATAAGTGTAGATATCAAGGCTACGAACCATTTGTCCTAGCAACTCAGGCTCAGCTCGTGTACTTCACAGCTTATCCGAGACGGGGAGCAACGAAGTCTGACTGGTGGGCAGTATGCAAGACTAAAGCTAGAGATACTTTTGATGTTGACGAAAAAGCTTACCAGGAGGATGAGCTACCTCTTGTAACCAATATTGTCGATGTGGACTCCACGGAAGTTACGCATTACACGACACATAATGTAGAAGATGTAGAATTATTCGAAGAGGAAGACGAAGCCGACGAAGGCGAAGATGAAAGTGAAGATGAGGAGGAAGAGGAAGATGAGGTCGAGGAAGACGAACAAGATGATTATTCTGAAGATGATTGAGAGAGATATACTTATCTGAACTTAGATGTTTCTTCTATAATATATTATCTGGACTTAGATGTTTATTGTAGAATGTATCATCATATGTTGTCTTGGTTATTATCTTGTCTTTGTTGTACTTTCATATTTCTAGTCTCTATTATTTGTTGTACTTTCATATTTCTAGTCTCTATTATTTGTTGTACTTTTATATTTCTAGTCTCTATTATTTTTTGTATTATTATATGCTGTTATCAGGTATGGCAGGTCGTCGCAGAGCGTTCCGAGGGGGGCGACGAGGTCATCATCCTCCGGGACTTTCTACAGGTACTGCTAGAGGACAGAGTTTTCCTTCGGTACCTTCTACTGGTATCGGCTCTGGATCCTCGTCGCCGATTACTCCACTATATCGGACAGTAGATTGGCCTGCTGGAACGACGTCACGTGGCATATCTTCTGGAACGAGTAGTTCAAGGCCTGTTGAGAGTGCTCGCCCGTCTAGCGTTCCTGCTGTTGATACGACGATGGAGACGGATAAGCAGATGGCGGATGCTGCACCAACGGCCGAGGCGACGGAGCCTACGGCCGACCGGCATCATGCAGATGATGCGTGCGCACCTCCGGAGGAGAGGAGGACGGAGATCTGGGCCGACGGTACAAAGTAGGTATTTTGGTTTATAATTTTTTTTCTTTCTGTTTTTATCATAAATTAACTTTTTTCATGAATATAATATGTTTGTATAGATATCGTCCCCCAGAGGTACAGAGACGTCTAGGCCACATGCTGAGGCATAATTATGGTGGTGCTTGGATTAACTACTCTGATGCTCCGGACGAGAGGAAGGCCTTCTGGTTTGCGCGCTTCAAGGTTAAAATATATTTGCTTTTAACATGAATCATATAATTTTTGCATATTATATATAACTGATAAATATTTGGTTTGAGCTCTTCTAGGATATATTTTTCTATCCACCGCACCAGGCCGAGCTTATCGAGGGGATATTTTCGGCCGTCGCTGCCAAGCTGATCTGCGACGCTATCAATGATCAGAAGGATCGTGATCGTGCCGGAAAGCCGATCCAAGGTTGGATCTCTCCTGATCAGTGGAATGCGATGAAGGCTCGATTCAATGATCCAAGGTACAAAGAGAAGTCGGAGAAGGCCAAGGCGGCTAGGCAACATGCCTCGAAGTGGTGCGGTGGGTCGATTCCGATGATAGAATATTTTCGTCGTCTGGTATGTCTTTCTCTTTTAGAAATATTATTTTAATGTAAAAATGATAAATTATTACTAAGATAATAATTTAATTACAGGTAAGGAAGGTCGGTAACGCCGACATGGTGACCGCCTTCCTGGCCATCCATCGTCGCGGCGGTGACCTTATTGACGAGAGGGCCGAGCAGACTTATGTAAGTATTACAATACGTTATCTTAAATTAATACTTCGTGTCAATTTTAATATAACTTAGTAAATATGATGCAAATAAATATTCATGTAGTTAGTAATAATAAGTACATTAATTAGAAATTAGAAATTATAGAGTACTATCCATACTTTCTAGGCCGAGTATCAGAGGCTGCGGGAACGGACGGCTGCTACTGCACCTGATGCAGGAGAGGCCGGTACTTCTTCGCAGCCCACTCAAGCTCCGTCGGCGGACGAGCTGTGGATGGCCGTCGCTGGTGGACTCCGTAGGGGTACGTACTACGGTACGGGATCCTATGGTGCCCTAGTTGTAACCCAGTCCTCTAGGACATCTCCTGCTAGGGTGCATGGTCCACAGCCATCCCAGGAGTCTGCCCGAGTCCACCAGATGATGGAGTCTCTCCGTGACGACCTGCTACGACGGATCGAGGAGCAGTCTCAGCACCCTACGGACGATCCTGCACTGCTAGCACGATTGGATGCACTCGACCATGGCATTATAGACCTCAGGGAGACGACTGAGAGGACAGAGCACACCGTTGGAGGGTTAGAGCGCACGGTGACAGAGCTGCAGATAGGACAGGAGACCATGGCCGAGAGGATGAGATTGGCGCAGGAACTGATGGTCCAGAGCAGTGATAGAATGTTATCTATCATGGATTCATACCACCAGCGACTTACAGCATTGGAGCGTGCTGGTCCTCTGGGTGCGCCTTCATCGTCGTCGACTCCGCCGCTTCCACCGCCTTCTTCTTCGACACCGACTCCACCGACGTCACTGCCTCCTCCATCGGTATCGATTTCACTTGAGGAGTATGAGTTGTTCTTATCCCTTTGTCGCGATGGTGCCCCTCCTGTACCAGATTCCTAGTAGTCCTAGTTAGGACTGTTTCTTTGTGTTTGTTTCATTCTTTGTTTGTGACTTGGATATTTGTTGGTTGTGTAGATTTGGATGTTTGGATCCTATTCAATTTGTTGGTTGTGTGTAGACTTTGGTTATTTGGTTGTAGACTTTGTTATTTGGTGTAGAATTGGTTATTTGGATACTTGTTGTTGTGTGATTGTTGTAGACTTGGTTATAGGGACTGAAACCTGTATACAGTGAGAAATGGACATTCTGTGATTGTTTGGATCCTATTCTACAGTGAGAAATTGTTATCTTTTTAAACTGCAGGGAGAAATGGACATTCTATATTTTATTTATTTATTTTTTTGCAGATTTAGCAACGTTTACCAACGTCCACCGACGTACGTTTGCGTCGGTAAACGTCGGTAAATCTGCAATATTTTCCAGGTTACCGACGTTTACCGACGTCATTATGCGTCGGAGAACGTCGGTAAACGTCGGTGCACGTCGGTAATCATTCCACGAATTCCCAGGACTTTACCGACGTGTTGCGACTTTGAACACGTTACTAAACCACCAACAACACGACGGTAATCGTCGGTAAAGGTACCGACGCGTAGCGACGTCAAAAACACGTCGCTAATACAACGACGACACGACGGTAGACGTCGGTAATATACCGACATATATATACGTCGGTACTTGCGACGTTTGGCGACGTTTTGAAGATCAGCGACTTACATTTCCGCGACCAGCCCAAAACGTCGGTAATTTCGTCGCTAAATATTTTTAGCGACAAAAATTGTCGTTTTAGCGACGTCTTTAGGCGACGCTAAAACAACGTATTCTGGTAGTACATCGGCCCCCGCCGCCTCGACCACCGATAGGAGAGAGAGAGTGTGAGAAGATTACCAAGAGAGAGAGAGAGAGTGTACGACCGGAGAGAGAGAGAAAATTTGGAGGGGAATGAAAAGTTCCGCCCCCCTCCCCCCCCCCTCCCCGTCGGCTAAATTTAAGTTTGGGCTGGATATTTAGCGATAGACTGGTGAAGGATATATTCCATCGCTCCATGGTCGCTATACCACCCTAGCTGGTCGACGGAATATTCGTCGCTATGTGGCCGTTAAATTTCGTGGTAATTTATTTTAACATTTCCTGCCAACTTTTGCCAACTAAGCGACAGCATAGCGACGGAATCTTCATCCGTCGCTATATCTCCGTCGACTTAACGACGGATTGGCGACCTTTGTTCGCCCTTAAAATAAAATAAAAAATTATCGACTTTTCGACGACAATCAGTCGGAACTTTGTCGGTAGTCGGTCGCTAATAGTGACGGACAAAATCTGTCGCTATATTTCCGTCGCCAAATGGCTGTATTTTGGTAGTGAAGCTAGAATCCAATGCGTTCGATAATAAGAACATGATATATCTTGCTCTTTCTCTATTTTTGGTGCAATATGAGTGTCGCTTGAAAAGACGGAACATGAAAAAGGAGAGAATGTTTTTGGTGCAAAATGGGTGTCGCTAAAAATATTATTTATTCTACGAGTTAATTCTAATTACTTATTTTGGAACCTAATTTAACAATTGAAAATTCTAAACAAATAATTTAAAATATTTCTAGTAATATCCATGCAATATATATATATATATATATATATATATATATATATATTTTATATATATATATATATATATATATATATATATATATATATATATATATATATATATATATATTGTGTGTGTGTGTGCGCGCGCGCGCATCCACGTGTGTGTGTTTATATATATATTTATATATATATATATATATATATATATATATATATATATATAAAATATATAAAATGAATATATGTGTTTATATATATATATACCGATATTTGAATGAAGGGACGACAGCACTGCAGGCTCCGGTCTCCTCCGGAGCTCGACGCCCTCGGCTGGCCGGAGCTCGACGCCCACGGCTGGCCGGCCGGGCCGGCTGGCTGGCCGGGCCGGCTGACCTCCTCGGTCCGGCCCCAGGCCTCCCTCCGTGCAGTGATCTCCTTGCCTTCCGCCGCCCTCCTTCATTGGATGGCCGGTCGCCTGGCCGCCACTCCTGTGGGGGGTCTCCCCCTGGTCGGCATTTTCTTCTCGTCGTGGGGGCTCCATACCCCCTCCCTCCTCGGCGTCGTCCTCGGCGCCATCCCAGGCGTCCCCGTGCGCAGCGCCGGAAGGCCCCTCCGTTGGGATCGGCTTCTCCTGGCGAGCCTCCCCCCGATCCGGCGCCCCCTTCCTCCGTCCCTCCTCTCGGAGTGCTGCCCCCCTTCCGGCAGCGCCCCTCCCCCCGTCGTGGCCCCCTTCGTCCACTCTTAGCACTGCTGGAGCGGTCATCCTCCTCCCCCCCGGCCTCGCCTCGGGTCCTCCGAGGGCGCCTCCACATCCTCCTGCCCCAGCCCCCCCGTTGGTATTCGTCTCGACGTCGGTGGTCTCTCCCCAACCTCCCCCGGGTCGCGAGTCCCCCTCGGGACGCGCGGCGTCCCCCTCTTCGGCGGTGGTCGTGACACCGGCGGTGCCGCTGTCCCCGCCCCGCGACGTCCGCTCTGGTCTCCGGCGGTCCCTCCGCCGTTCCCACCCCTCATCCCTTTCCTCACTTTCTTCCGTTAGTCGCCTCGTCCCCGTCGGCTGACCCATCCCTCCCGCCCTCGTCGACCCCCTCTGGCCGCGCGTCCCCCGCCGGTACTTCCTCCCTCCCCGCGGAGTCGACTCCCCCCGGTCTCGCCGCTCTCGGCGGGTGCTCCTGTCCCCGTCGTTCGCGCCCACCGCTCAATCCCCCTGTTCCTTCCTCCTCCCAGGCGGTCCTCCCCTCCCTGTGCCCTCCCCGGCCCCTCCTCCCTCGTCTCCGTCGGTCGCGCCCACCGCTCCATCCCCCTGTTCCTCCCCCCTCCTTGGCGGTCCTTCCCAGTGCCCTCCCAGCGCCCACCGCCCCATCCCCCTGTTCCTCTCCCCTTTCCGGCGGTCCTTCCCTCCCGGCGCCCTCCACGGACCTCCCCGACGGTCCTCCCCGCCCAACGCCCTCCCCGGGCCTGCCCTCGTCGGAGTGGCTCGCGCCTCGGCTCACGTGCTGGTGCGGGGCCCGAGCCCCCTCGTGGAGCGCACCACGCCTCGGGCCGCGACCCCCCCACCCCCCTTGGTTTGCGTGCACACCCACCCCCCCTTGGAACGTGCTCCGTACTTACTTTTCGCCTAGGGCTTAACGTCCATTCCCCCCTAGGGACAAGCGCCCGTACCCCTCCAGCATGCTGAGTTTTTTGGATTTTTGAACTTTTGATATTCGGTTTTAAAAAAAAAATCGAAATGTCCCAGAACCCTGCGGTTTTTCGGAATTTTGGTTCCTCAAAATTCAGAAAAATCGTATTTCCACATGTTTTTATTACCTTGTTTATCAGGGCCTTTTTGTGTTTTCTTGCCCTGCTCCTGTAAAGCTCTTTTTGAGCTCCCCTTAGTTTTCAATAAAATGTGTTGGTTCAAAAATATATATATATATATTTTTATATATATATATATATATATATATATATATATATATAAACACATATAAAAATATATATATATATATATATATATATATATATATATATATATATATATAAACACATATATTCATTATATATATATATATATATTTATTTATTTATTTTTTGAGGGTATCCACTTCTTAATGGTGCTTGGAGGCATGCCTCCAAGGGGGCTCGAACCCGCGCCACTGCGCCGGGGTGCTCCACCGTTCCCAACGGGCTACGGCCACATATATATATATATATATATATATATATATATATATATATATATATATATATATATATATATATATATATATATTTATATATATATATATATATATATATATATATATATATATATATATATTAATGAAGGCTCAAAATGCCGAAGCCTCTCTCTCTCTCTCTCTCTCTCTCTCTCTATATATATATATATATATATATATATATATATATATATATATATATATATATATATATATATATATCACTAATCCAGGAGTGGGTAGCTCAACTGGATACTCACTGAGGCCCCGGCCCGAGAGGGCGCAGGTCGAATCCTCCCCCCCCCCCCCCCCCCCCCAGTGGTGCTTCCAACTTAGGAAGCGCGGGTTGGCCACATAAGGATACCAAAAAAAAAAAAAAAAAAAAAAAAAAAAAATTATATATATATATATATATATATATATATATATATATATATATATATATATATATATCACTACAAAAAGTTGTCTTTTGGGATGACACTATTAGGAACGCTAGTCTAAAATGTCATAAAATATTAATAACTGTGACGAATTTTTTTTTGGTAACAAAAAATAATTTTATTTGGGACAGATTGAAAAATAAATATCTTATTTGAGACTATTAATAATTTTTGTCCTAAATAAATTCTGAGACTGTCCTAAATAATCTAGGCGGGAATGAAAATTTTATGGTGGCTCATCCCCAAATATTTTTGGAAAATTTTCAACACTTGGATTTCTTGCCATACATCCACACCGTTTACCCCGTCCCGCTCTCTGCTGCTGTTCTTTCTTTTCCAATTCAATATTTTGGTGGAGAGAAAAATTACTACTCTCTCTCTCTCTCCCCTCTATTCCAAAATTTCATCAATAATATTCTTCTTCCTCCTCTCTCCATCTCAAAAAATTCTCAGTCCCCACCCTAACCTTCCTGGTCCTCGCCATCAATGGAAGTGATCTCGGCCGTGGCTCTCATGGAGCCCTCTTCCTTATCTCTCGTCAGAGTCTGAACCAGTGAGATGACCCTAGCCTTCCGCCACCTCCACCAGATGCAGCTTTCCACCGCTTCCACCACCTTCTGTCGCCTCCACCAAATCCTACCGACGTCGTCTACTCCTTCACGTGTTTTCTCCTCCTTCGCCACTCCGCGGAGATCCGTACCATCCTCCTCTCTCCGATCCCATCCTCCACTACTCCATATCCATCGAGTAATTTCTCTTTCCCCTTACTTTTTCCCTTCACAATTTGCACTCCTAACCCTAATTTCTTCTTTTCCACTTTTGTAGATTTACTGGATTCAGACCTGCCTCTGGCCTACGTCATCTTCTCCCAACTGTTCGATCTACTCCCGCTCTTCGATCGGGCCGCTCAAATCTCACAGGTATTGACTATTTCAGTTATAACCCCTCTTTTGTATCAATTTTGTCATATCTAGTACTTCCTTTTGAATTTTTTTTATTTAGGGCATCGTTCTTGATGGATCGAGTTGTTTGGAGAAGGGTGCGAGCATCAAAGAGTTTGTTCACGTGCGGACCAACCTCAGTGGATCCAGTTGGAATGCCCCGGTGAGAAACACTAATTTTTTTTCTAGGTTTTTTGAAATTATTTATCTTATGAAAAGAATTCTTAAATTGTTACCCCATCGAAATCTATGGTGCATGGACACCTACTAGGCACTGGACGGACACGACAACAATTTTGGTGTGTCCTAGTATGTTTTCGAGTGACTGTGTCCAGTCTGAAAGTGTCCTACACTATCATACATGAAACAACACGGACTCGACATCGATTTTGGGAGTATCTGTCTGTACTGGAATTTCAGCTAAAATTTTAGGTTTTGAAGACTCTCATAATATTCAATTTTGAATTTTTTTGACCCATTCACTATCAAATTTGGAAAAAATTCTTAGTGTATGCTTATTGTCAGTAGTTTTTTGTTTTTTTTTTACTTTGTTAGGTGATGATCTTGATGAAATGACTAAAATATATGCCACACAGATAAGAATATGACATGATACAAGCAGGGGAATTGATTTCGGCGTACTATAGTTGCACTGATATGGATATGATACAATAGAATATGGATACGTAGCACAAGCAAACATTGATGTTGGTTCCCCCATTATATTTTTGGAGTGTTCATGTCGTGTCCGATATGTGTCCAACACTGGAACAATATAAAACAACACTAGTTACAATATTGATGCTTCCTTGATAATCAATAACTAATCTTCTTTTTTTTGGTTTAGACAATAGAAGTTTAATAGACCCTATTCATTGTTCTGTTAGCAATTAAACTATCTGATGTTTGTTATTTTCATATGATGATATCTCTACTAAATGTTTGTTAGCTTCATGTCTTTGTTAGGTTCATCTTCAACTTGGTACCTAATAAATTCGATCTACAAAGCAAGATTAGGGGGCTAACCCCTGTCTATCTTAGTGTTTCCCTCAGTTTCATGATAAAGTAAGGATTACTAATGGGGGTCATTTTTGTCAGACATTTTACTAGTGGTTAAAGACTTCCAAATACGTGTCTTGATAAATGTTGTATGGACACAAATATGAGGATTAAGTGTCTTGTGATATGCTGCACGATCATAATACGACATAGTACGGTAGGAAACTTACATGTATACAAGGACATGATATCAAATTTTTTATGTCCTAGTGTTTCCTGGAGTATATATGTTGAATTAGATTCGTATTTAAAATAGACACGACAACATTACAGTATCCGTATGGTTTTGGAGTGTATGTGCTACTTAAGTCTTTAGTTATTCTTGGCTCCCTCTCTTCTTTTCTCTTTACTTTCTCTCTTAGCATTGAAGAGAAGGTGAATCAGGATGGATAACAAACATAAGCTCCATCATTTATCTTCATCTTTAACATCCTTGTTCCCAAATCTTTTTTTTTACATCTAACGTCTCCTTTTGGAGAAAGATGGAGAAGGTGAAGCAGAGAGAAATCTGTGTGCATGTTGTGGCCATGTAACATATGAAGATTGTTCCATTATAGAGATGTGGTCAATTAGTAGCCTTCATAGCCACGATATGCTTGTGCTTCTAGTTTTAAGGTTTATTTACCAATTACCTTAAATTTCTTTTCTTAATTTTCTCACCATCATGAGTGTTGTGTTCATCCATCACATCTCTTAATTAACATGTTTGATCTCAATGCAAATGATTCCTTTTTGCCTCTTCAGTTGGTTTAGATATTATCGGATGCAACAGATAGCATAAAAATTTGATCTTGACAAGTTACAAACCTACACATAAGTTGTTTTGATGTTTGTGTGAGATATATGATCATTTTTGTGTTATCAGTTGTTAGTTTATGCAGAGATGAGCATGAGCGAATCCAGTTTCTTGTGTGTTTATCAGAACAACTATTTGTTAAGCAGTTTGGTATTCATCCAAACTATCTTTAAAGGTGCAGAAAAGGATGCTTTGATGAAAGAAGTAAAAAATATTACTGCAGTTGAGACAATTATAGAGATAGAGTATGTTTTTTGTATCAATTTGGCATTCATGAAAATTATCTATAACTTTTCTAACAAAATGATTAGACTATAGAACATGTCCCTTCAATTTTTGCTCTGATTCTTTAGTTTATATTTGCAAATTTTTAGGAAGAGAAGCAAATTGTTGTATCAGTTTATATATTGCAATTATGCAATGGTTTTGCATAATCTGTGCACTGTGTTTTATCTGTGTATTGTGTTATTCTTATCATTTATGGTCCGTGGCTCATCTTCTGTGCACGGACTGTCTATACTTCTCGACATAATCTTGGTGTGTATGAACTATAAGACTCGTCACACGACACTCTTTAAACTTTTTTGCTGAATATATTTCAAACATATTTTGCTAAACACGTCTTTTGCACATCTCTTTATAAAAGAAGCATCAATATTTTTTAACAGCTAAGGCTTGAATCTTTATATATGCCATTATATTTGACTATGGAGATGATATATATGATTCCCTAGATAAAATCTTTTCATCTTACCTTTTCCTCTAGCCTCTTTCACAGTCCAAGGGAACTTGGAGTTTTACACCTTTTTTGCATGCACTAATTGACCTTCATGGTTTTATGGCAAGGAAATTCTTTGGTTATAAGCTGCCTTTTCTAAGAATTTAGCACCGACTCATTATAGGCTTGATGTGTGGTCAACACTCAACAACCAACCACTTATGATAACTTTGAATATCATAGGTTGTTTATATCAAACTCAAATGTCTTATTCTTCAATGAAATTGTAAAGCTTAGTTTATCTTTGATTCTTCTTTTAGGCTGGTTATGTGGTAGTTTTGTAATGTTAATTGTATAAAATGATCTTGTTTTCTTTACAGAAATGAAAGCAATTGGCTTCTTTTTGCAGTTTAGGGAAATGGTATTTGCAGTTTAGGAAAATGGTAGTGGTTTGGTGAGCATTTAGACCACTAATGTGATGTGTGACAACTTTTGAATGGATTAGTAAATGTTCCCAGTAATTTTGGATATGGTTTTTCTAATGATATTTTTATTCATCACTTAACATGTGCAATTCAATCTCGATTTGTCAGAAAAGGAGAGGGTTGATTGAGAAGGGTTGTCCTTCCATTTGAACACCAAGGTATGGCTTTTGATTTTGTGTCCAAAGCTTAGCTTCAGCAGGATTAATGACTTATTTTCTTATTTTAAATTTTAGTTTGTTGTCAGAAACTTTGGTAGATATTTAACTTTTTTTTATCTTAGCATGAGTAATGGGCTGACTTGGAGTTCATTACATGTTGTATCATTGTGTCTGAACCTATTAAGCAACAAGATGTATTTATGTATACATTCATAGGCTAATATACACATGTAAAGATCAAAGTAAAAACATTTGCTTGCTTTGAGCTTGATGTTTACTGTTGCATTGACCTTCAATCGATTCCAAACATCGGGTTACAGGTACATCTAAAATTGAATTCTAAATCATTGTAAATATTTTGTTAGTATACTTACAGTCATATATCATTGCGCATGATAGTATGAAGACAAGACTAAACATTTTACGCTGTTAGATTATTTTTACCTTCTTCCCTCTTTTAGATGTTAGATTGCTCTTACATTTCCCTCCCCCCCCCCCCTTTTTGAGAGTGAGAATGCATATTTCTTTTGTACTGAGCTTATGTTTCCTCACTCCTCATGTAAGTTATTCTATTGAAATATATGTTATAGTATCTTCTTGGAGCATTTCTATCTTGTTCTTACGAACCTGGTTATTGTTGTTAATGCGAGAACCTGTGCATCTTATTTTTTATGCCAATGCATTTAGCTGCAAATACATTTATCCAATTCATCATTAGTCCTGTTGTTTCTTTCAATGTATTTTTTTCTTTATGGTCAGTTTTGAAAAAAAAAAAGTGTGTTCAGTAGGGAGGAATCGGGACTAAACTTGAGACACATGCTTATTGGTGTTCTCTAATTCTGGATAAATATCTATTTTCTCCTCATATCTTACTCTATAGGAAATAGGACAATGGACAAAATGTTTCTCGATGTTAACTTTTGCTGTATATCCATTATTTGTTACCGATGTTGTAGGATTGGGCATTGTGCTGCTACTTTCTCTTTTAACAAGAATAGGTAGAATATCACAATGAAATATATGTCTTTTGATGGAGATCTGCGATAGCTTCACGTGGGTTTCTTAGCATTCATTCTTTTTATCATTTGTGTTTTTTGATTAACTTTGTGACTTTTTTTTTGCTAGGTCACGTGCTATATTTTGTTGTAGTTATTAACTGTGGATGTTTCCAAAATAAAATAATATATTATTTCTTAGTTTGTATAGTTAGCAGTTCCTTGCTAATATATTGACATGTCTTAATTTCATTTGCAGGTCCTTCAAAAGTATTCTGGATTTACTTAAATGATGGGTCATAAAGTTTTTTGATTAACTTTGTATAGTTAGCAGATCCTTGCTTGTTGATGCAACCATATGGCACGTGACCTAGCAAAAAAAAATAGTCACAAAGTTAATCAAAAAGCACAAATGACCCTATGCTTGTTGATGCAACCATATGGAGCAGAAAAAATGTAAAGAGAACTTCAAAAAGACGAACACATATATTATGTCGACAGGTTGTGTTCAAAGCTTTGTAAGTTGCGACAACTCTTTTCTTAAGTTACTAAATTTTTTTTGAATTTGGTATGCCAGATAATATACCATTTTATAAATGTATCTATTAATGTATGCTCACTGCCAATTATCTGCCTATAATCCACCAACATCATGATGTTCTCTACTTAAAATCTTTGTTGATGCCTGAATAAGATGATTTATTAACTGGACTTGGGTTTGAGCTCTATTTCCATTTTTCCATTGTAGTAGATAGGTATTTCTTTAAGTTTATATTCATTGAATGTTCGATCTGATATTGCACAAGCATAGCTTATGCAACAAATTTTTTCCTGACATATTGGGAGGTTCGTGTTTTGAACCCTATGCTTCATTCCAAAAACATGGTAACCATGCATAGTATTTCTTCACTCTTTGTTGACAACATAATCCCATAATGGTCGAGATATTTCTCACGGTTTGGATGCGCAGCGACATAAGAGGTGATGTGAAGAACATGAAGGTTTCTTGTGTAGGCAGGGAATTGATGGGTTATATAGGGAAAAAAGGTATTTTACTTCAATACAGATTGTAATTTATACTTTACATTCCTATTTTTTGTTAGTGGATTTAGTGTCCTTGCAAGTAATTTATACACATATTTAATCTGTTTCTATTTTCTTATGACTTATGGTGGCTCTCATTGCAAATATTTCTTCCAGATTCATGAAGAGAGGATGATTCTGTGGCTCACAGGGTTCGATATCGATCAACATGTCTTTGCACCAAACAACGTTCTGCTTCATCTGTTTTCCATTTGACCTCAGGCCAGAAAGAGGGTGATGAACTAAGAAGGAATTTAGATGTCATGGAGATCCTGAAGATGAGGTTCCCTAGGGTTCATGGTATCACTGATGTTAAATCACCCTATTATGTAAACTTTTAATATAAAATATTTAAATCATTTTGGGTTCATTGTAAGTGATGTTGTAGATGGGTTAATTTTGTATGTAATGGTGTGGATTCATGTAATATGTTTTGGATTTATTTTGTAAATGATGGTAAATAATACTTATTGATGTAAAACTTTTTAGTTCATTTTGCAATTGAACTTATATAGTTATATATAGATGTGTTATGTCTTTTAATTGTATCTTTTATAGGAACATAAAAAAAAATATTCGAAATAATTTTTTCGATTTCTATTACTTTTTGGGATGGATCTATGAATGTCCTAAAAAATGAACTATATCCTTTTGTGACTCTTTTCAATCCATTTCTTAATTTTTATGACGGTTTTTATTCGTCTCAAATACTTATATTTTGGGACAGTTTAATAATTTGTCATAAAAATATAATAATTCAGACTCTTTTGGGACGATTAGTTTTTCGACCCTAAAACCTAATTAGGACAGTTTTTTGTCCTAAAACTTTTTGCCACGCCACCCTAATAGCACCGTCCATTCCCGTCCCAAAGGCCGTCCCAAATATTTATTGGATCAAAGACCCCACCCGCGGAGCCCCGTCGAAGCCCCGCCCCCCCCCCCCCTGCACCATCGGATCGTGCGGGGTCTGCGTGGGGCCCGCGCGAGCCCGCGCGATCCAACGGCTAAGGATCGCGGGGGTTTCGGCGGGGCTCCGCGGGCGGGGCTCCCGATCCGCTCCCATATATATATATATATATATATATAATATATATATATATATATATATATATATATATATATATATATATATATATATATATATATAGAGAGAGAGAGAGAGAGAGAGGCTATCCAATGAGCACATATACTAATTGAGCAAGTGAGCATAGGTATTTGTGTTCGTAGGATTTTTGTTACATTGCATCTAACAATTGAGAATATTTTATCTTATATAAGGAACGTTATAATTTATTGACGGTCAAAACAATAACTATATGGTTATTGTTGTAACTCGTCATGGTGAATCATGGTGACTCTTCATTTTGTAACTCCTGACTCTTCACTTGTAACTCCTAAGTGACCTTTCATTATGTAACTCCTAAGTGACCTTTCATTATGTAACTCCCAACCTCTCTCTTCCTATATAAAGAGAGGTTGGGATGGCTTGTAGAGAGATTGATACACATTGAGATATATTGATATATCATTTGAGATGTTGAGCTAATTTGCCTCACAACATATGGCTTTCGAACTGTTATTGGCCATATGCGAAGTACATGTGATCTTCCATATGACCCGCTGTTATTGATCAGTGAAACATGGTTACATCAAAGGGGATGCTACCAAGCAAATATCGTCCAAGTTGTTCTTTACACATGAACAACAAGCGCTTCAGAAGATTGAAGTACAACACATTGGATCGGAGAATAATCGTGCAGACTTGTTCACCAAGTCACTGCCGAAACACTCGTTCCAGAAACATGTCAGAGCGATTAGACTTAGGAAACTTTCAGAGCTAGCCTAAGTGAAACATGTTTCCTGCACCCTGTAGTGAGCATGTGAGGGGGAGCGCCCCAACGAGCGCCTCCAAACGCCCTGTTGTGCGTATATCCCGTACCCTGCCGAGTGCGAGTGAAAAGGGAAGCATCCTGATGTATGCTTGTGTACTCTTTTTCCCTTCGACCAAAGTTTTTCCCACTGGGTTTTCTTTGGCAAGGTTTTTAACGAGACACATTTCAAATCTCTTATTCACTAAGAACTATTGTGATCAGGGGGAGTATCCAGTGTATACTTCTAAACCATCGTGTACTCTTTTGTCCTTCGATCAGCGGTTTTTTCCCAGTAGATTTTCCCTGTCAAGGTTTTTAACGAGGTACCTTTGCAACGATTAGTTTACCCCCATCACACTGACCTGTGTGTACTCTTTTGTCCTTCGACCAAAGTTTTTTTCCCATTGGGTTTTTTTTGGCAAGGTTTTAACGAGGCACAAGTAGGTGGTCATTTTTGAATCTGCAAGCTACAGACAGACGAAGAAGCTCAGAGGTGTTTACAAGCAGAGTTTGTGAAGAGCCAAGGGGGAGTGTTGTAACTCATCATGGTGAATCATGGTGACTCTTCATTTTGTAACTCATGACTCTTCACTTTGTAACTCCTAAGTGACCTTTCATTATGTAACTCTCAACCTCTCTCTTCCTATATAAAGAGAGGTTGGGATGGCTTGTAGAGAGATTGATACACATTGAGATATATTGATATACCATTTGAGATGTTGAGCTAATTTGCCTCACAACAGTTATGTTTTATTTAAGAAAGATTATAATTTAATTTACTAGATTTTTACATATCAAAATCGGTTCTCTCTCTCCTTTTCTTGTTTCTCTCTTCTGAAACCTTATTCTTGTCTATTCTCTCTTCCGTACCAAAAGTAGGGTGAAGCACGGTGCTCTTGGGTTATTGGTATTTTAAATTAATGTGTACGGTGAAGCACGGAGTAGGAACTATTAGCCTTGTTTTGCTCTATATTTGGAAGCTCCTCTTTCTTCCCTCTCCATGTACCTTCGCTCATTGGTGGCCGACCATTTCATCTCCGATGGCTTCTTCAGCAGTCGTCGATCAAACCCAAGTGTACATCGTCCACGTGGATGCAACAGCTATGCCAGCTCTCTTCTTCTCCACACATGAAAACTGGCACACATCAATAGTTGCATCAAAATTCAGACACCCCTTCCCAGATTTCATGAAGCCATCGAAAATCAAACACTTAGATCATAATTGTCATCCACCAACCCATCTCTACACCTACAACCATGTTCTAGAGCTCACCTTTCCAGCTTTTACATCTAGGAAAAGAAACGTCTGTTCAGCTTCAAATGTGAAATTTGTACGAGTTCACAAAAACTACTGATGCAACAGTCTTAGAATGCATTACAAAATTAGCTCGCGTGATGTGCATGTGTGTGTCACCACAAGGAGATATAAGGACTTTGTTCAGCCAATTGGGAGAGATCAACATAACGAAAGAATATTGAGACCCCTTCCTTCGTATATATTGTTTTGGCGATGTGTATCACAAGATGGAAATGAGCATAAATCATCTTCTCACGGCAACGTTTCCCTTTGAAAAGGCTTGAATACAAATGTTGGCAACCCATTCCGACAGCTCCAACCGACTCAGACAGTATTGATTTTAGATGACCCGATTGTACCAACTTAGTCCGAACTGGGCCCGAACCGAATCCAAGCCTATGTAGATATATAGTGAGACCAAAGACGACCATGTAGGCATATTTTATGTGTGTACAGATATTTCCTAAATTATTAGGTATTGATGTGCATTTTTAACTATTTGAATATTTGTACAAAATTTGGTATTCTTATTATTAAATATTGTTTTACAATATTTGTACAATTTTCTGGACCCGGATAAGGGTGAGTAGGATGGATTCACCAAACCACCAGTTAAGTATTATTTTATTATTTTGTGGTGATTAAATAAATATATTTATTTCTATTAGATATTATTATTATTGGTTAATTGAGTATTTACTGATATATAACTATATGGGGTATATATATAATGAATGTATGTATATATAGATTGTGTATGTATAGATAAATATACATGTATATGGATGTGTATATATATAGATATATATATATATATATGTGTATATATAGATAAATATATATATATACGTGTATGTATAGAGGTATATAAAGATACATGGGTGTATATGTGTACGTATATATAAGTATATAAAGATATATGTGTACATATATGTATATATAAATATTATATATTATATATATATATATATATATATATATATATATATATATATATATATTATATATATATATATATATATATATATATATATGTGGGTATATAGATGTGGGTATATATATATATATATATATATATATATATATATATATATATATATATATATATATATATATATATATATAAATATATATATATATATATATAAAAATATATATAAAAAATATATATATATATATATTATAAATATATATATATATATATATATATATATATATATATATATATATATATATATATTATACATATGTATATGTGGGCATGTAGATGAAGAATAAAACTAAAATGTGGAAGCGTACCTGAATCCATTGTCTTTACTTGACGGATCTTGAAGCAGACGTCTCTTTATGGGGTTTGATCTTCCAACCCGCTACGGCCCTTAATAACAAAGATGAAATCTTTGTTCCTCTCTTTGTTGATGGGGACATAGAAGAGAATAGAGAAACCCTCTCTTTGGTGGCCGTATAAGTTGGGGACTATAATCCTAATGAACACATATATTTATATATTTTGACATTTCTAATTTGGCCCTTCATCAAATTAAAATTATCTCCGGTATCTACACATTAATTCCATGACAATTATACCCTTAAACCAATTTCCAAATAGACCACTTTAATTTGGCTTAATTATTTAGATAGCCTAAACACAATTAATTTTACATGTGTGGCCCTTTAATTATTGAATAATTCCAACAATCTTCCACTGGGCCACATATGTAACCTTATAATTGTGTTAACCTTAGTGAGCTCATAAATTGCTATCTTAATCCCTAGGGTATATCCAGACAATCTCGTCCATTAACCATATCAATTTAGGATCAAAGCGGCCTTCGTCACATATAGCGTAACTAAACCATCAATGGTCACATATACCAATATAGCTAAACGACATAGATCAATCATGGATGTGTAGCATGGAAATTGAAGAACAGATGGCAACTCTAGAGGGGGCTGAATAGAGTTTATAACAATAATACCCAATAAAAAATAACTTCTTTCACCAGCTGAAAGTAATCAGAGTAAATACGAAAATAAAATAAGGAGCAAGAAAGCATACGCAAACACAGCCGATTTTTAACCTGGTTTCTCTCGTGGAGGACTAGTCCAGGCCTGAGAACTCTAGCTCAGGATTAAATCCACTATTTGTGAAATAGTAGTTACACCCCATGCCTTTTCTTCAGAAGAGCACGTCAACTTCTTACAAAGATCGCAGTGGCGATGCTTGGAATTTTCCAAGCGACTTCTTGAACTCTGGCACAACTCCTGACTGAAAAGTACTGAGCACTTGAGGCTTAGGGAGCTTGTGGCTAGTAGATGAAGAAGGGTGTGGCTTGTATAGAGCTTTAGAGAGAAGAGAAGAGAAGATTGGATGATTGAAAATAAAAGAATTCATGGCCTATTTACAGGATACCAGGTAAGCAGAATTCGGCCAGAATTTTGGTTGGAATTTTCAAAAAATTGGCCGTTGGATAACTTACAACCAGCCAACCCTAAAAATTAGGATGCTAATTTTTAGGAGGCAGAGTTCGGCCCGAACTCTGTCTCCAGAGCACAGAATGGGTCATGGGTCCAATTGGCTTATTTGGATATGTGTGGAGCTATTGGATTTTGGGTATGGGTATAGGCTAAGTCTCAGATGCTCAGCACAGCTCAGTTTACATAAGTCTAGACTCAATAAAATTGTAAAAATACAGACTCAAAATAACTTGTATTGTAATTCCGAGCTGTCGTCTGACTTGTACTGGATGTAGTCTTCATGTGTCGTATTGAATTATCACAAGTATCATTTTGTCAATTCTATCAATATTTGGTTGACTGTGATTTTGTGTCAACAATCTCCCCCATATTGATAATTGACAAAATGATAGTTGTATATTCAATATTCATACCTGGACACATTTATGAGAAATGGCATAGCTCTCTCGTAATCAGTGCCGAGCTAGAAATAGCTCCCCCGCAAATATTGCTTTGAATCCTGTTGGCCTGATAAAAAACATTCTTCCCCCAAAGCACAGATACAGATAAAAGAATATAGAATATACCAAAATTTCTCCCCCTTTGGGCATTTAGCAAGTAACCATAAACAAATAAGAACTGGCAAGCACACCAAAAGGTAATAGATGAAACTGCATAGATACTGATAAAACTACTGAATGTCACAAGAGTCACACATAATAATAAGTCTAATACAACCAAAGTGCATAAAAACAACTAAAGTCCAAAATGCATAAAACATAAACTACAATCCTCAGTAGCAGCAGCAAGTAGAAGTCCATATCCATCATCGAGCTCGTGAAGGCCCAGCGTCGTCTGATGGATCAGTGAAGGAACGACGAGGGTCCATGAATGCCGCATCCGGATCCAAGTAGCGGATAACCCAAGGGTCATCAATACTATATCCATCGCGAGCAGGGTCCCGCTCCATAGAAATAGGCATAGAAGGATGCCGGGACATGGAGTATCGAATATCGTGTAGTGAGTTGCTAATGGCACTCAACTGCAAGGTAGTCCGGTAGTCAAGCATCGCCAAGTTCATCAAAAGTGAAATCATCAAGAGTTTCGTTTGATACCTTGTCGGACGTTGCCATTAGGCATACGTTTGTAGTGTCTTGAGGAGAGTCCTTTTCTTCCTCGGAGTCACTAGCTTCGCTTTTATGCCAAATGCTTGTGTTGGCATATTTTTTTGAGGAAGCCTTCTTGTATGGTTTCTCATAGCGGTTGTTCTTCTTTAAGAATGGTCAGTCTTTTCGGACGTGTCCCGTCTTTTTACAACCGTAGCAAGTTGGCTCTTCTTCGTCATCTTCTTGTGGTTCCTTCTTTCTTCGATTGAAGCGAAGGAATTTCTTGAAGTTGCGGACAAGGAGAGCTTGATCATCACCTTCCGAGTTGTCGTCATCCGTCTCTTCGGATTCATTCCTTCGTTGGTGAGCTTTGAGGGCGATCTCCTTAGCCTTAGGAGCAGGCTCTTCAAACACTACAACAAAAGAGTGTTTTAACGACACTCAAAAAGTGTCGTGAATGACTTTCCATGGCACTTTTTGAGTGTAGTCTAGAGGGGGTGTCATAGAAAGTATTTTTTTTTTCAACGACACTTCGTAAGTGCCATAAAATAACTTTATGACAACACTTTCTGAATGTCGTGTTAACCATGTTTTTACAACACTGTGCTGGTGCCATCTTAACGTGTTTCAATAACACCTGATAAGTGTCGTCGTAATTTTAAATAGCCATGTAATTATTTTAAGACGACACTTCTGGAATGTCGTTTAATACTTATTTTACGACATGCTAATAGTGTCATCTTAATGTTATAAATATTTTTCACAACATTTGTTATGTGCAATCTAAACATTCAAATCATAAATATCATTCATGTCACAACACCTTATATGTGTCATCTAATTCACTTCAACGACACATTTTAAAATGCCTATATAATAGCATCAAAATAAATGAAATATAAACCAATTTCATTTGTATATTTATTTTCATATAATTAACCAAAACCAATTCCACAAATAATAAAACTTTAGGATACCAATAATAATATATTTGAATATCTCAAATCCATACAATGTCATATTGCAATATCACAAATCCATACAAAGTCTCAATAAAACAATAATATTGAGAACACCAACAAAGTCTATTACATGACATATAAGATTCCTACTAGTACTACTTAGTGTCCAACCCTTTCCACAAGTTATGAATTTCATCATATGCCCTCGCTCACCCTGGGAAACTTATTCTAATTTTTCCACAACTTTATGCCCTCGAATGAGGTATTTGCGCTGGACTGATTGGTGAACAATATATGTTGATGAGGGTTGCGCAGAAGGATCTGGTGCAAGTCAAAAGCTACAAGCTTGGGAGGGGAATCTACTGAATTATGTGCATAAAAAGAACCAGCAACATTACCAACATGCCAGATGCTAAATCCAGACAAAACCCTGAAAATGCAAGGTAATGTTCATCAGTATACATTTTTTTTGCATGTCTTGTAATGTGCCAAAGAAAGAAGTACCTCGGATTTGGTGGAACAAGAAATATACAGTCTGAAAAGTTAGCCGATGTTGCTAGATCAGATCGTAGGCAATGAACAATGTGAGTTGGAGGTGGCTTATTCCCAATATGTGCTACGCAACCTACTGCTGAATAACCTGGTGGTGCAATAGGTATCCAAATAGAGCAATCACTGTCGTTGTTTAATTAGCTTCCGTCAGTTTCCTGGAAACTAGAGAACGAACCAACAAGTCTGAAACAAACAGGTCGGCGTACCCGACCGTAGGTGTTACTCACAGCTACTACAACCTGTGAAGGGGGTATCGGTCTGCAAAAAAATGTACTTAAATAGCAGCGAGACTGAACGGCAATAAATCCTATGGATGTCCAACATAAATGTATTGCGCTCATATAAAAAAGTAAAAATGATATAAAGGAACTGTGCTACCTTAGTGATATTTGTATCTACAGTGAAAGAAAATGAATCACAATGACACACAGTAACATAAGATAGTTATAATTGTTAACAAATTAATGGTTTCAAATTACAAATTTCGAATTTAGGAAAAGGATGTCTGATTCTTCAAGAACTTCTCAAATAGGATATCAGAGAAACATTTATCATATAATCATACAAACTCATGCAGGGACAAATACATGAATTTATATTAAAATACATGTACAAGGGTGTCCCCATCAAACTTCAAATTTCAGGGTTTTTTCCCCCTTGGTACTCTTGGAAATGCAAAGGGAACTTCATGACACACCGATAATGCCTTAAGTTTGTGCCATTACTTGGTGTATGCATAAAGAAAAGATGTGATCATTTCTTGAGGTATTGACTGACAAATCAAGATGGCTAAAGTTCCCACAAGTCTAAGGGGGAACTTTGCATCATGTCTGCTCCTGGTTGGATAAGATTATAGAAACCTGTACCTAACCTGGTTTAACGCCTAAGTCGTCTTATGAGAACCAAATTTTATCCACTCTAGCCGAGTCAGGGTTTTTTCGTTAAGGGGAACTTTGCATCAAATCCAAGGTTTGAGTCAAAACAACAGCCTAGTATTGCTGTTTTTAATATCTCCATGACAACAAAAAACCTCATCTAGAATATTCTAAAAAATAATATTCCAGAATTTGCTCCTTCATTTCTCCATATTATGAAGCAAAATACTACTTATTTATGTAATATAAAGGTGAAGCAAAATATTAGGTGCATGAAGGTGGATGCCATGCCATGCGAAAGGACCTATTAGATCATCCTTCCCCCCAAACATGAAAAGTTTAAAAGAAATAAACACAGAACCCTCATAGCTGATAGGAGAAAAAAGGACGCGTGCAATATGCAAACAGGTAAGAAGTTAGATTAATCTTTAAAGGTCTCACAAGACCAAGCTGGATGGTAAAAACAAACAAATGTGACATGTTGTTAGTTACTCCACACTACACAGAACTTATTCAAAAAGATGTGTCATTACTTGTAAGGTACTAATAAAGTATATTTAAACTTACTTTGCGAAGTCCATTCCAATTTAACTATTTCGATATGATCAATGTGGTATGGGCATTGATGTGACAAGTCATTACACAGGTTACACCCTATTACCCACTGAGGCCTTTTGTGGAGTTTACATGGGGGTAAAGATGTAAGCATTTTAATTTCAATTGTTCGTAGGTCCAACAATTATATGCCAAACACTAACTCATATGTCTCTGGAAATCATTTAGTCATTTGTAATGATACTAAATGCAGTTTATAAAAATGGTTCTGCACTTTATTAGTATATATACACCGACTCTCGTGGTGAAAAATAAGAACATGGCTTCTTACCTTGATGTAACACAATCACCTAGTATAGCATAATTAGGAGGAGCTTGAGGCCTCCAAAAGGTGAGGTTGTAACCAGGTAGGTCACCTGTATTTATTCATAAGCAAAAATGTAAAGGACAAAAGGAAACAATACAAGACTTTCGAACTCAAAGAGGAACAGAAGATTATAATGACATGAAAAACAAATAGTGACCTTTTGGAGATATCCAAACTCTCTTGAAATTTCTACAAGACGCCAACGGATTTATATTACCAAACTGTAGTGCAGAAGTAGCTTGATTTTTTAATTGAAGTAGGAGAGAAGCAACACTCAGAGAAAGGCGGACACATATATCAGTCGATACCAGTGATATATTTGTCTTATCTTTAACAGAAGTATAGCCTCCAGAAATATCCACTGGCTCAAGAATAACAAGACCTGAACCTGCCTCAATTGTAAGATCTTTCACAAGAAACCGGGCCCAAGTATCATTTTTTTTTGAAGCATACCTGTTAAATTCGTTAAAAGATCCAAAGCTTATATCAAACTAGACAATTCATCACTGAGAAGAAACAATCCAGGAACTAAGAACTGGCAATGCAGAAAAAGTAAACGTTGCAGAAAAGTCTTGTTTGATGAGAAACAAGACAAACAACATAGATTTTCCATATATTAATTTATAATGAATGCAAGAACTTACATGAAACTAAAGTCCATCTTTGCTCTTAGGAGCTTCTCAATATGCAAGGAACTTTCTGAGGAAAACTTTGAACTGTCGTAGAAGGTAAACTCAGGGGACACAACCTGCACATTATTTGGTAAAATGGGACAATCAACTCATAGTACAATTATAATCTTAAAAGTCACTTCACATGACACTGGCAAATAGAGTATCATTTATTATCCTGCCACTCATATATCGAGGCAACAAAACATACAGAAAGACTTGATGAGTGGGCATTAAAGCACATTTACTTCCTATAAAAAAAAGATTAACTGATACTTTATTGAAAAGAAAGTCAAAGTGAAACGGAAGAAATCTTGCTAGTAGAAGTTTCCGGGATAGCTAACTGCTGCGAATACCATTCATCTCTTAGTTTAGTCTGAAAATTGTTATCCTGTGAATAGATTACATATGGCTATAATGATTACCTGAAGCTTGACATAGAAGTAATCAACTTGGGTATTTGAGTGTTCAATACAGAATTGTGGAATATGAAATTCGTGGCTGTCCATGAACGAATAAGGTAAATTAGGAAATAAGTGTTGAGCAGAGAATAACTGCCTGTAAAAGCACAGTAATACGTGGTGGGCACTCTCAATTGCATGATTAATATGATGATGTTCAGGGAGAAAATGAACTTTCTAGCCTGAGTAGTGGATAAAGGTTGATGTGAGGACCATGAAGAAAACAGAGGAAGAAGCCAGTAGGATGAGGAGTTTGTTTCCATGAAGACCAGTAGGATGTAAAGAGAACCAGTATTTTGTTTTCATGAAGACCAGAAATGCCTTAGATTCAATTTCATGATAGAACCATAATCACTATGTTCAACCCACATGCATAGGTCAGGTCTGAAGCTATAAGGTAAATGAGCATTAAAGACAATAGACTTGAAGAAAATATCTTTATTATTTGTATAGGATGAGGAGTTCCATTAGCTATAATATCCAGAAAATCTTATTACCTTCAAAAGCTAAACTTCAGCATGTATAGTAATATGCCTTAAAATTGAGCAAAGAATTACATAAACTATTGTCTTACAACAAAGTCACAGAATACCTATACCATTATGTATTCGCACTTTCAAAGGAAAAAAAATAAGGTCAACAATCATGTAAGTGACAAAACTTGGCTGCATTGGTAGTAATTGATAGCCCCCGAAAGAAAAAGGAACCATGGATGATGAACAACAAGAAAATGGTAGAATATTTGAATCTGACAAGTCCGAACAAAATAATAGCTGATACAGACTACTCTTGAAATAACAAAATCTAAAAACTTTTAAAATATGACTGAAGGTTAATTCCATTATTAAAACCTTAAGTATTTAGCCAAATCACTAGTCCCAATACAGTAAATTTTAATTCATACATTGAAAATTAGCATTGCTGAAAATGACTAAATAATATATTCTACTTTGACGGAGATCAATTAGCCACTCTTGGAAAGAGAAGTATTAGGTCACTAACTCCAGCGTCCAGCAAGTAGCACCACATATAGTGAAAACTAAACTTTCAACCAAAAGCAGTATAAGAGCAGATAAATAAATTGAAAGATAGAGATAACTGGTAACATAAGCACGGTGAAGGAATAAAGGAAGTGCTACAGCTTTTTAAATTATGAATTTGACTATTTCACAAACATAATTACAAAAAAATAGCTTGAGAGAGTCTTGTATCAAAAAGTATACACCAACATCAAATTTCGAAGCAAAAAAAGGCATGACGATCATTATCAGCCTACCATCTAACCTATATATGGCATCCAAGGATTCTCTCCGGTCATATTACTCCTCTTTGTTGGGGGATTTCCTACTGTCCCTGATATATAAGCTTAAAAAAATAGAATACCAGAGTTCCTTCTCATATTACTCTCTTTGTTGGGGGATTTCCTACACTATATATGTGGCAAGAAATAGCAAAAATTGTAGAGAAAATACTCTATGATGTAGCATACTTACATCAGCATCATAGGGTCATCCTTATGATGTATATGGAGTTATGTCAAACTGTGGTGAGATTTTTGTTGACACACTAGTTTCATTCTTAATAACCAAAAGAACAAAGATTGTGGACTTTTAAATTCATATATTCCTAAAACTACCACCAAAGTCTTATAAAGACTCTTTTCAAAAAATAGTCTTACAAAGAATTTAAAGCAAGAAAAAATAGCAAGCTAATGGAAATTGGATAAAGTCTTCCATATAGCTCATAATTTCTGAGCAATTGAAACCAATTTTCGGTGACGATGCGGATAAATTGATAATATGCGACCGTTTCAATGATGAGGCTGATATATATGTTGTTATTGTCCATTTTTTAAGCCAACTCCCACCTTCCGTAACATAAGAAATAGATGACTAATTTATAGCCTTTTACAAAATAGAAGCTCATTTTTTATCCAATTGATTGAGTCGCCCAGATCAATATAATAATGTGCCACATAATGACATAATTGGATGCAATATCTCAAAACTGTACATATGTGAACATGAGGCAATCAAGTTGAACTAAATTAACCAGCTCAGGAACCATATGTTCAACCAGTTGTTGTTTTCCAAAGAGAATAAGTGATACGTGCTTCAAATGACTATTTGCAGTTGCTTGCATCACCAGCGGTCTTAGTTGAACTAGTAAAACTAACATAAAACTAATAAAACCTATTATTTATATTAAATCAGAAACTGTTCACAGATACAGTCGTTTAAACTACTATATTAAACAAATAAAATTATAGGATAGAAATAAGTAAAATAAAGTAACTAAAATTAATTGCACAGGTAGAGATTCAATACCTGGAAGAGCATCACATATAGATGCAGCACAATCTTATGGATGCACCGAGTTACTCATTTTCTGGAAAAAGAAATTAATTGTATAAGCATCTTGGCCAAATAATAAGTGCATATGTACTTCCTAAATCAATAACTGCAAAAACCAACTGAGTTTGTAGTACAAACCTAGTGATAACAAAAATGGACACGCAAAAGTTGCAGCAACAGAGACACAATGGACCAAATACAACAACAGTAATAACACACTAATCCCCTAACGAGTAATGATAACTCCCAAATCGTAGGAAGTAGAAACCAGGTTGAGAAAGATATCTAGTCCAGTGACCCACATACCAGAGAGCACATGACACTCCAAAAGTCGATGCCGCATCAGTATCTACTTGTGCCGGAGGTGCATCGGGCACAATACAGACACAGCAATACACGAGGACATACAAAAATAGGAATCGTGTCGGTTCCATCTGTGTGTCCATGCAATCTAGTTTACATACATAACATCTTCCTATTTGAAGAACTTCTACCAATTTTTTGGTGATTAAGAATGAAGAACGATGAAATTAATATTAAATAATGAAATAATTGAAAAAACTAAGCAGTCAAACCCCTCATTTATCAGATTCTTCAAGATCATACGAAATATTACAAATCCCGAAACTCTAGTTTCAACATAGAATAAAGGAGTGGCATAGGCGTTAAATTTTCATGAGAGGTCCAATAAAACCCTAAATCCCACACAAAACCCTAGATCGAGAAAGAGGAGGACCTGTGATAACGGATGATCAGTTGATATTGGAGTCGTCGAAGTCGTCCTCGAAGGAGTTGAAGAAGTCTACATCGATCGGGGGGCGGTCGAGGTCGCCAAGGAGGTCGACAAGGTGGTCGGCGTCGTCCACCTCCGTTCCCACCGACCCGTAGGCGATCGAGGCGGCAGGATCCTCTATCTCGTACTGTGCTGGAGACGGTGAAGGAGATGGCTTCATCTCTCTTCTTCTTCTCCTTCAAAAATAGAAATAAATGGAAAAGGAAATTTGAGGATGAGTAATTTTTATAGAGAAGGTGGACTACCTCCAGCGCATTCTTTCTCGTCATCGTCCTCTTCAAGGCCTTTCTTCCTGAGTCCCTGGCTCCATCTTGGAGAGCCTGGCCGAAGGCGGTCCCAATTAGAGCAGAAATAGGAGAAGGAGAGGAAAACGAGCTCGGTTCTGTGCCAGGAAAATGGAAGAGAAAAAGAGAAAGGAAGAAGAGAGACTTTAGAAAAAGCAGGAAAAGTGAGAGAAAAGGAGAGGGCTATCGCGGGCTGCAGCGCCTAAATTTTGGAGAAAAGCGGTAAAATAAAAAAAAGTGTGGGAAATAAAATTTGGGACAACACTTTAAAAATGTTGTGTTACTATATAATAATATACGACATTTTAAAGTAGTCTTATAAGTGTCATTAAATTCATGTTTACGACATTTTTGAAAAGGTGTCATAGATGATGACAAATATTTAATTACAACGACACGTTTTAGTGGAGTGTCATCACTAAACAAAATTAATGACACTTATTTAGAAAGTGTCGTAAAGAAAGTGTCCTTATTAACCTATTTTGTTGTAGTGAAAGTCCTTAAGGTCAAGCTCATGAGTCATCAGCTTTCCCATCAAGGTCTCCTTGGACATAATTGTGAGATCATTTCCTTCTATGATGGTTGTTACCTTAGGGTTCCAAATCTTTGGTAGCCCCCTAAGTAGCTTGCAAATCTTCTCATGATTCGTATATTGTTTGCCGAGCGAAGATAGGGGATTGATGATGTCGAGGAATCTTGTGAACATTTGTGTGATCATCTCATTTGGCTTCATCTTGAAAGCCTCATATTCTTGAGTGAGACGGCTTATCTTCGATTCCTTGACTTGGGTGGTTCCTTCATGTGTCACTTTTAGAAGTCTCCATACTTCGTGAGAGGTGGTGCATGTTGAGACCCTGTTGAACTCATTCCTGTCTATAGCACAGAATAAAGCATTAATAGCTCTCGTGTCTAGACTTGCCTGTTTTTTCTTCTCGTCAGAATATTTGTCATGTGGTTTCTCAACGAGATCACCATTAACAACTATCCTGGCGGGCTTTTTGTAACCATCGGTGACGATGGTCCACAGGTAGAAGTCTAGCGACTGAAGACAAAAACTCATCCTTGTTTTCCAATAGGTGTAGTTAGTTCCATCAAATAGCGGAGGCCTATGAGTGGACTGCCCTTCACCGTGATTGGAAATCATGATTGTGTGGTTGCCATGGATCAGCTCTAGGATGTTAGTCCTTGTTGAGAGAACAGAGCTCTGATACCAATTGAAGAACAGATGGCAACTCTAGAGGGGGGTGAATAGAGTTTATAACAATAGTACCCAATAAAAAATAACTTCTTTCACCAGCTGAAAGTAATCAGAGTAAATGCGGAAATAAAATAAAGAGCAAGAAAGCATACGCAAATACAGTCAATTTTTAACCTGGTTTCCCTCATGGAGGACTAGTCCAGGCCTGAGAACTCTAGCTCAGGATTAAATCCACTATTTGTGAAATAGTAGTTACACCCCGTACCTTTTCTTCAGAAGAGCACGTCAACTTCTTACAAAGATCGCAGTGGCGATGCTTAGAATTTTCCAAGCTACTTCTTGAACTCTTGCACAAACTCCGGACTGAAAAGTACTGAGCACTTGAGGCTTAAGGAGCTTGTGGCTAGTAGATGAAGAAGGGTATGGCTTGTATAGGGCTTTAGAGAGAAGAGAAGAGAAGATTGGATGATTGAAAATGAGAGAATTTATGGCCTATTTATAGGATACCAGGTAGGCAGAATTCGGCCAGAATTCTGGTTGGAAATTTCAAAAAATTGTCCGTTGGACAACTTGCAACCAGCCAACCCTAAAAATTTGGATGCTGATTTTTAGGAGGCAGAGTTCGGCCCGAACTCTGTGTGGAGGCAGAGTTCGGCCCGAACTCTGTCTCCAGAGCACAGAATGGGTCATGGGTCCAATTGGCTTATTTGGATATGTGTGGAGCTATTGGATTTTGGGTATGGGTATAGGCTAAGTCTCAGATGCTCAGCACAGCCAGTCTATATAAGTCTAGACTCAATAAAATTGTAAAAATACAGACTCAAAATAACTTGTATTGTAAATCCGAGCTGTCGTCTGACTTGTACTGGATGTAGTCTTCATGTGTCGTATTGAATTATCACAAGTATCATTTTGTCAATTCTATCAATATTTGGTTGACTGTGATTTTGTGTCAACAGAAATTACACGCAATATGATCAATACATGTCTATTTCCAACTGGTCCTCCTTAATTTTAATGAGATCAATACTTTAACATAATGAAAACAGAATGAACTAAATTTTCATATATCTAATCAGATAAATATCTAAAATACTTTAATACATAAATGTGTCCAAAACCAAATAGCACCCAAATACATAAAATATAAACTCCCACTATATTGCCATATACTTGATTGAGATAGCACCCATACGAGCAGTATGCTCATGAAAGACCCTGGGTGATAATGCTTTTGTAAGCGGATCCGCTAAAATAGAGTTTGTTATAATGTGCTATATGGACACTTTAACTACTCTGAATTCTTTCCTTCACAACTAGAAACTTTATGTCAATAACCTTGACTTATACAAGTTTCTGTTGTTATTGGAATACATTACTGTTGATTTATTATCACACCATAATTTAAGTGGTCTTTCAACACCGTACTGTAGGCATAGCCTTGTGACAAAATTTTGCAACCATATTCCCTGAATAGATGCCTAACAACATATTATAAACCTTGTTGTTATGGTAGAATAAATTATGAGTGCATCTTTGACACTCATCCAAAATATATCTCCATTAGTCAGCATAACCTGATGTGGATCTCCTACTGTGTTGGTATCCAACAAAATTGGAGTCGGAATACCTTATGATCTCCAGAATTATCCGATCTCCTACAAAGAGCATATAATTTCTTGTTCTCTATTAATTACTTAAGTAGTTTGGCTGCTACCCAATGATCCATCCATATTTGCTTAAATATCTGCCTAACATCCTAATATGTATGCAATATCCTGACGCGTACATACTTGAGCATACATTAGACTCCTTATAACTGATCATGAAGGAAAAATCTATTGCATTTTCTTAATTTCAAGGCTATTCTTAGGGCACTGATTGAGACTGAACTTGTCTCCTTTAGCGACTGGGGTGTCACCTAGTTTGCATTCCTACATGCTAAATCTTTTAAGCACTTTATCGATATAGCTCTTTTGTGATAATCCAAGAATACCTCGAGAACGATCACGGTGTATTTGAATTCCTAATACAAAAGAGGCGTCACCAAGATCTTTTATCTGAAAGTTATTTGATAAAAATTTCTTAGTGTCATGCAATATGCCCATATCATTTGTGGCAAGCAGTATGTCATCAACATACAAAACCAAAAATAATAATTTTGCTCCCACTGAATTTGTGATACACACAATCTTCAACAACGTTAACCTCAAAACCAAACGAGGTAACAACTTGGTAAAATTTATAGTACTACTGACGAGAAGCTTGCTTGAGTCCATAAATAGATTTTGTCAATTTGTAAACCATATTATTTGGATCTTTCGACACAAAGTTATCTGGCTGCACCATATAAATAGTTTCGTCATTGTTACCATTGAGAAACGCCGTTTTGACATCCATTTGATGTAACTCAAGATCAAAATGTGCAACATGTGCTATAATTGTTTTAAAGGAGTTTTTCAAAGATACCGAAGAGAAAAATTCTTTAAAATCAATCCCAAAATTTTAAGTAAAGTCACTAGTTACAAGACATACTTTATACTTCTCCACATGACGCTTCGAATCCTTCTTGGCTCTAAATGTCCATTTGCAACCAATGGATTTCATACCATTTGGTAATGGGACAAGTTCTTAAATTTATTGTCTTATATGAACTTATACTTCTTATTTATTGTATCAATCCACTTTGAGAACTGAAACTTTCCATGGCCTGACGGAAGTAGATTAGATCATCTTCCAGTATCCACAATCTTTCTCACGTTCCTAGAGAAATATGACAATATTATCCAAAATTATATTTCTCCTTTCTTTGGTGGACCATCTTAATATTACCGGTTCTTGAGGTTGTTGAGTTTATTCCTTAGGAATAATTATCTTATCTTGAATAGGGTGCCGCTACGTTGTCGTTGTTAAGGTATCTCAACAATGACTTATAGAGGTAATTCGACATTGTCTTATTGACTCCGAATTCACTTCTTGATCATGACAGGTATAGAATCTGGCACATTGTCAAAAGTGATAGTAGGAATCGTAATTGATTCCTTCTCAAAGAAAATGATCCGGACTTTATTTCTCCCCCAAATTCAACATCCTCAAAAACTATTACACTTCTCGTCTCAAAAAAAATTCTTAGTGTGGAATTGTATAATTATCAACCCCTTGATCTATAGCATAACCAATAAAGTAGCTGCTTATAATTTAACTTTGGTCTGTCTTTCCATTACACATTCAATATAAATATTAAAGTCTATAAAGTCAATGGAATCCAAATCTCATCAGACACAAATCGTTCAACTATATTTCTAGAGATGTGACCTAATCGCTTATGTCATAATGAGGCTATAAAAAATATTGTTAATTTTGCGTTTAGTACCACATGACTCCATTTGCAAGGTTTCATTGTAAGATACAATAGTTTTAAATGAATACAGGTTATCATAAACCTTAAGGAAACCGTTACCAATAATATTTGGATTTAAAGATAGACTAGACTTATTATTTCCAAATGAACAATGATAACCAGATTTGTCCATTAAGGAAACTGAAACTGAATTTCGTCTAAAAGACGGTACAATAAAATTGTCTATCAAATCCAAATAATAATCGGTTTCTAAAAAATAACCTAAAATATCATATTACTTTCACTTCTACCGATTTTTTGTCACCCACATAGATGTATATTTTACCATCAATTGGCTTCGGTAGCTCAGACAACCTTGTCTATGAACACTAATGTGGGTAGTAGCACCAGAATCTAAACACCACATTTTTTAGGTACTAAATCTAAATTAACCTCAGAACAGACCAAATTTAGAAATGTACTTTTCTTTATACACCATGCGTGGTACTTTGTACATTTCTTCCTTTTGTGTCATGTCTTATCACAAAAGAACAATCCTTAGTTTTATATTGTTGTTTCTTTTGACCTGGACCCTTAGCAGCTACTGTATTTATTTCTTTTTGCCCTTAAAGTTTATCCCATTAAACATAAAAATTAAATTCTTATTGGCAGATATTGTAGCAACATTAACTATAAAGAGAACAAAGCAACAACAACAAACATGCTCTAACAAATAACCAAAGCGTAAAATTTAGTCAAATAAATTCAAATAATGGTGAATCCCATCTCAAGATACCTAGTACATCATTAATATCAAGTCTTTCGACAGCGATATTAACTGTAAGTGGTATTCTTGGTGTAATGATCAAAAGTTGATAATAAGTCATGTCAAATAATAAGCCTATCTTTGGATCGGGTTATTTTTCACATGTAAACCTTATAATTGTCACACATTTATCACCACAAGTATGTGTGCAATTCGGCCAAGTATTAACCTTCCTTTGGGCCGGCTAATACTCACATGAATTTACACACACAAACATCCAACAACCCTCATAGACTATCTATGCAAGAGAGGTCACTTTGGCGACATCTTGTTTCAATAAGTCTATTTTGAATATTAGACAACTATTGCTAGTCACGAATGGCACCAAAAATTTGAATGTTGACTAAAATTTACAAAATCGAATCATGTCCAATGTCTTATGTACATGCATATTTATAAGATTATTACGCAAATAAAGTAATTAAAATTATAAGCATGAATTTTAATTTGACAAAATTGGATATTATCAACATAACAAAATTGATGTAATAATCTACTGAGGATATGCATCCAAAAAAAAACATAGACATTAACTGAAAATAGTAACTCCAAAATATATATCCAAGCTGAACATATTTTGTCTAAACTGAGCATTAACAGCACCTCTTTCCTCTTTAAATATTCAAATATCTAAAGAAAAACTTTTTTAAAAAAAATTAGATTGGAGCCTGATTATATAATAATTGTATATACATATTACCAATTTGCATCCTGAGAAATCAGAATCCATATGATTTCAACCTATGGATTACGAATAAATATCTGCTCAAAACAAGCATAAAAGTGAACAGTAAGAATGATAAATAGAAGCCTCATTTGGTGATGCTCTGATGATCTCTAATCTGTTATATGATAGAAACAAATGCAACTAATATCATGATCATGTGATTTTTCACTTGTACAAAATGACTCTCTTCAGTTGAAGAGGACAAACAAAAAATATGATAATATGAATGTACGTGCTACTATGCAATGATCCACATAAGATACCAAAAAAAATCTATAATAGTATATATGAACTTGTACAGAGAATAAATATACCTTGATAAAACAAATTTCTTTGGCGTTGCTGCGGAAACACTATCTGCAGCACATAAGTCCATATTTTCTGATCAGTCCATGAGGGTTACCACAGACTCAGCAAGTTCGAGATCCGGGCTGGTAGTTCTTGGGATGAGAATTCTACACGTTTGAGTGACCCATTTCTCTGCTTCGAACGGAGAAACCCTAGAATTTTCTGATTCTCTCTCTCTCTCTCTCTCTCTCTCTCTCCAGAAATATTAAAAAGATTTTCTCTTCGGTATCAATCTTTTAAGCTTTACTATATATTATACAGTATTTTCCTAATATCCGACATCAATCTTAAAAAAAAAATTGATCGAGCAATTGGAACCCTAAATTAAATTAGATGGAACGATCTAGGGTTCCTTAACAACAACAAAAATTGATTCTAAAACTTCAACCTCATAAATCAAATAAGGTGGCTCTGATACCATTTGTTAGTAATTTATTGTACCCTGTCGATTCATGAGATGAAGAATAAAACTAAAATGCGAAAGCGTACCTGAATCCATTGTCTTTACTTGACGGATCTTGAAGCAGACGTCTCTTTATGGGGTTTGATCTTCCAACCCGCTATGGCCCTTAATAACAAAGATGAAATCTTTGTTCCTCTCTTTGTTGATGGGGATACAGAAGAGAATAGAGAAACCCTCTCTTTGGTGGCCGTATAAGTTGTGGACCATAACCCTAATGAACACATATTTATATGTTTTGACATTTCTAATTTGGCCCCTCATCAAATTAGAATTATCTCCGGTATCTACATATTAATTCCATGACAATTATACCCTTAAGCCAATTTCCAAATAGACCACTTTAATTTGGCTTAATTATTTAGATAGCCTAAACACAATTAATTTTACATGTGTGGCCCCTTAATTATTCAATAATTCCAACACGTTTCCCTTTGGAAAGGCTTGAATACAAATGTTGGCAACCCATTCCGACAGCTCCAACCTACTCAGACAGTATTGATTCGCGATTGATTGCATCTAAAGTCTCTGTTTAGCGTCCTCTAATTTTCTATGTTCCTGTTAACTAGAAGGTCAATGAACGCAATATAGGAACATACCCACATGTTTCTGTTTCTACTTCTTCTTCTTTTTCTTTTTCTTTTTTGTGTTTTTTTACTGAAAATCAAGTAGGCAGGCATAACAGGTTTCAGGCAACACCATGTACCTGTATACAATAAAACTTTTTTTTTTCTTATTTAACTGTTTTTTTATTTTTTTTGAAGGTAATTTCAATCCAGTTATCATTAAGAAACAGAGTTCATGTCATAAAAGACATGAGGAGTAATACAAGGAGGGATATCTTCATACGAAGATAGAAAATTTGAACTATTGGATAATAATACGTAAGATGCAAGATGATGAGCGCTCTGGTTGGCACTCCTCTGGACGAAGGAGAATCTCAGATTTAGATCAAATTTCAAAGCCTTTCTTGCATCTTCTATGATATGGCGAGCTCTCCAGAGAGGGATTGAATCAGTAAAGTTGATTGCTTCAATCAAAGGCTTACAATCTCCTTCAATTGTGACATCTCTCAGGTATTCGTTGTTGCAGATGTCGAGTGCGAGACAAATCCCCATAGCCTCTGCTTCTAAGGGTGTTCCTCCATGTTCAGTCTTTGAAAGAGCTAGCTTGAAACGTCCATGAGAATCACGCAGAAGAGCTCCTGCAGACATTTTCCCGTCCAGGTAGGCGCCGTCGTAGTTGATCTTCCAGTTATTGGGTAGAGGTTGTAGGACCGATTGTAGGAACAAGTTGTAAAGCGTAATACTCTAGAGGGGGGGTGAATAGAGTAGGCAGCGGAAATTAACTATTTAAAAATGTTAGTAACAAGATCACAGATAATATATCACAGATATGTAAATAAAAAGTAGAGAGTAGAGAGCAAACGCAAACCCAATGATGTATACTGGTTTCCCTCTTGTGAGGACTAGTCCAGTCGGAAGAACTCTAGCTTCCAGTTGAATCCACTATGGAAAATCACCACAAATTTTCATCCGAAGTTCTTGCAACTTCTACAATACGAGCTTTGATCCGAAGTACTCGACCAACTTCAATTGTGAAGTGTCTAACTTCAATCAAGCCTCCGATTACAACCACTCTGAAACTTCTAGACCGTACCGCACTGACAAATCGACTAGAGGATTGTAACTTGCTTGAGATTTGAAAATGAAAGCTCAGAATACTTTGGAAGAAGTAGTAGGCTTATAGAGAAGAGATATGAAAGTGAATGAGTGAGTTGAAATGATCGAAATCCTTCTCTATTTATAGTTTTTCCAAAGACAGAATTCTGACAGAATTCGGGCAGAATTCGGGCAGAACTCGATGTGAAAATCTCGTTGGAATCCGTAACTGCAGGAAGACCAAGTTCAAAAAGCAACGTTCACTAACCGAACTCTGGCCGAACTCTGGCCGAATTCGGGCCGAGTTCTGCTAGGGTTCTGTTAGGTTTTTGCAAATTAGTTTTTGGGCTTTTTGAAAAGTCAAACAGTTAGGAAGTAGTTTGGGCTTTTGTAAGTGGGCTAGTTTTCAAAATGAAAGGGTATTTTGAAAACGTTTCTTTGGTAGCCTATTTGCCAGTACGATGCAGTGTACATCGTATTCCTAGACTCAATAAATATAAAAAATATATTGATAAAAATAGGAAAACCAAGAGCCCTTTGATGATGCCTTTCTTCAAATATTTGAGCAGACTTGAAAACGCCTTTTTCACTTGACGGCAATCGTCCACGGATAAACAGATCTAGAAATCTGAATACCTTTCGGGGGCTTCGCCCCCGAACCCCTGACGGGGGGCGCTGCCCCCTCGACCCCTGTCCGCTGACCGGGCAGCGGAACCCCCGATGCGAGGCCCCGGATAGGTCGTTAGGCTGTTCAGAGAAAGCTTCTTGTATGATGCCGTCTTTGGCCCATCATTAATTCTCCATTGCATGTCCTGGTTTGACAAAGCTTGATCATGCTTACTGCATGTCTAAGAACATGTTAGACAAATATAACAATATGATACAAGCATAGCAATATGATATAGAACATTTAGGACAATGCTAAGTTAAAGTAGCAACAAGATAATGATTACATGAATATTAGTGATGTCATTATGTTAAACTTAATTGATTAGCCATATTCAAAAACATGATATAATCATTGGGCTAACAATCTCCCCCTTTTTGATTATGGCAAATCTTTTAAGTTTAATATATATACAATAGATGCATGTATCACTAATAAACACATAATACTAGAATATTGTGTGCTGACTTAAACTTATTTCTCTAACTTAAACTTATTTCTCCTCCTTTGACATGATCAAAAAATAAGCTCCCCCGTAATTAGAGCTAAAATGAACTCAAGCATAAGTAAAGGAGGAAAGCAAAAATAATCATGATCAAGGATTAGGAGAACAGTGTAGCGACAAGTGTAGAAAATTGCATAACTAAAGTAGAAAAACTTGTCAAAATACAACATAGTTGGTTGAACTTTAAAAAAACATGGAAGGCAATCAATACATAGTTTACCAACTAGAAATCCAAAAATGACTTCAAAACACATTTTGTTCATCATAAAGTGTTTTGAAATAGACCAAAAAAATATATCAATATAGTAGAAATCAATCATTGGTCATAAATAAATCATGAGGAATAGAAATTCGCAGATCTAGTATATATAAAAGAATCAAAAATATAATAAGACTTTTAACAATGATCACAAAAAAAAATATGATTCATAATTTGCCCATACAAATTAGTGAATCAATTCCATAAGAGTATAATCATTGGAAAAAAATCAAATATAAGTATACTAGAATCTATGCAAAATCTATGCCAAAGTTCATGCATTTGAATTCAATTACCATAACATGATATATGAATATCCATTAGATAAACATGAAGGTAATGAAGACAAAATACTTGAGAAGGAGAAATTCAGTCGACTTGAATGCTCCCCCGCAAAGTATGATCAGTCTAAATATAGATAATCATGAACTTTGAGATAAAATCTAAATTAGAGATGCCAAATCAGTTTAAACTTAAAAGGATCATTAAATTAAATTTATTATATTTGGCAAAATAAATTTTAGAAACTCGAATGAGAGAATTAAAAATAAATAAATAATAATAATCATATATTCTCTCATCTAATACAAATCCAAATATCATGAACAACTCAACAAGATAATTTAAGTAAAAGAATATATGTTCATGATGAACTAGTTATATCACATATTAAGGGCATAAAATAATTGAAACAATTAATTTGCTCCCCCTTAAAATATGCGTGTCTAGTTCCGAAGAAATTTATATGCAAGAATAGATAAAATAAATAATCACAAGATCTAAGAAATATCCAAGATATGCATCTTTTCTTTCCTTTGATCAAATTCATATAAAATTCCAAACTCAAAACAAATATCATCTTTAGGCAAATAAAAGAAATATCCAATAAATAAATGCTTAAAGATGAAGAAAATATGTCTCCAATATATATATATAAGAAATATTTCAAGACATTAAAAGATTTTGAAAGCTGTATTTAATAATAATATTTGAGTACCGGACAGATTCAATAAATCAAAAAGAAATCAAAAAGATTTTTCAAAAGTATAGAATTTATTACGAAAAAAAACTGTCTTAATAAATGTTTGAATGCGTCCATTTAGTCCTCAGACTTAAAGCTGTCGATTCGAATCACGAAAACAATTCAAATAAAAGAATCCATAAATCATAAATAAATCCATTTGAAAACATAACTAGATAAATGTCCAAAGAAAAAATGTATTCTAGATATATGGCATGTCAAGGGGCTAACTGACTTGAAACAATTAACTGCTCCACCTTTACATGGCTATATCCAAAAATAATAATATAGATAAAATTTAAGAATTTCAGAGACATATTTCCAGAAGTAGAAAATTAATTCAAAAAATATTAGGTCTTCTTATCAAAGTTCATTTCTTCCCTTTTAAAGCCTTAGCACGGTGTCCACCTGACAACCGTGAGGTTAAAGAAAAGAAACGCTTTGAGAGAGAGATATTCAATATGCTTGACTTCTCCCCGCAAAGAATTACTGTTATAGACAGTAAGTAACTTGAATAAGAAGATAATAATATAAAGCTCAAAATCATGAATATTATGAATATTACACAAGCCAAAGATGAAATCACAATACCATAATATTTAATGAGTAGTCACGAATACGAAAAATAATCGTTTTTAGACAAAAGAAGTAATATCCATTAAATGAACATTTAAAAATAAAACAATCAAAAGATATTTTAAATTAGCATGATGAATAATCGTATAAGTCAAAAGAAGACATAAATTGATCTATGCTATAGAATCTCACAATCGACAAGATAGATCAACATATGCTACCTTTTGTGAAAATATAAAGAGAGAATATTATCCATGAAATCTAAAATTCAAAATCCATCAGATAATAATTGCAACTAGATCTCAATAAATTTTTAGTTTATAAAGCGTTGATTAATCTTGGTTTAGCTGTAGGGGTACTGTCCCAGCTAACGGAGGTTCACCGGAGAACACTTAAGTACCGCTTCGCTTCGACCGTAGTCGTGGTGACAGACAGACCCTTTGTAGGCTTGTACCCAAAATAAATCTCTTCTTTAATAAACGAGGATTTAAGAAGAATTAGTGCAATATGAAATAAATATATTCTATGGATTAAAAAAAATCTTAGAACAATGTAGCATACGGTATAAGATGGATCAATTACATTTATCCATATGTGCTACAAAATCATTGGGTAACAATAAAATATAAAACATTTGTAAATCAAAATGTAAGACCTAGATACGTTGATGTATTCTGGAATCTAGGAGATTTGACAGCACCTTGGATCCAGAACTAGATAATAGTTGCAAGTAGACCTTAATAAATCTTAAGTCTATAAAGTATTGATCACTTCGGGTTAGCTGTAGGGGCCGGTTCCCAGCTAGCGGTAGTCCGAAGACTAGTGCACCGTGTCGCTTCAGGCTATTTATACCTGTATGACAGAAGGACCCTTTCGGCTTGTTTCCAAAATGATTTCTACTCTTAAGAACTTAGATTCAAAGAAATATATGCAGTATCATCAAACATCATCGAAATCCAGAATTTCCTAAATATAAAATAAGTGAATACCCAAAGAATGGTTTATCAAGATCAAGATATTAAAAATATTATGTATCCAAAATGTCAACAAAAAAGCCAAGAAAAAGAAAACATCATTAAAAGAGGCTTTGAGGGAGAAGCTAATAAAGAGAAAATAAATAAATTTGTCCAAAGTAATCAATGGCTGAAGTATGAGATAAGCACAAGTTTAAAAACTACTTTTTAAAATAATATAGAACTTGAACTTAACTCATATATCCCCATAAAGATATTTATACAAAAATATAAGAAACATATCAGCAATATATAAATGAAAAAGAATTATTCATGTATCCTTAATAAGCATAAAAAAATATCACAAGATCAAAAATATGCATAAATATGCTTTATCAGACAAAGATGTAATTGATTCATAAGAAGTTAATCACAATAAAATATGTGAATCAATAGTGAAGTATATTATGCTAGCACAAGATTAAAATAAAATTATATGTATATACTTTTCAAGTAAATAGGAGACTTGTGCTAAACATACATACTCACAAAATACAAATCAAAGTAAATACGACATGTTAAAGACAAATCGGTAAGAAGTGACCATTAAAAAAAATTAAAGACGAAGAGTCAAAACATATTCACCAAAACAAAATTAAGCTCCTATGCATGCTTCAAGAATAAAGATTAAGAGTAAAGAGCATACATAGACGAATGTGTCACACTAGTGGAAAGTGAGTAAAAATACTGTATAGTGTGAACTAAACATTTAAGCTAAACAGCTAGTCATGCTGGGATTATATCTCACATTGATTTAAACAAAAAATAATTAAAAGAAATCAATGAAAGCTAATAGCCGGAAATCAATAAGAACATGCTAAATATTAAAAACTATTTAGAAAGCATGTTACCGAAGTGGTTCTAGTGACCACACTTCTGTTGGTGCAATTGTATGGAAGATGACCTTTGTAGCTTTGCAATCACCAACATGTTCCATGGTTCTATTTGATATGAGAGGCTTCACCTACAATATTAGATGAAGACTTTGGTATCCAATACTTGGATCCACATTTGTTAGCTTTGGGAACCCATTTGCACAAGTTCATATCAACAAGTTTTTTAATCTGACAATAATTAGAAACATGTCCATTCATACCACAATAATGACAGAAAGAATTAACATTAGTACTATGTGTAGCAGTATGAGAATGTGCAGTAGTGTGATATGATGTGCGTGGACACTTGTAATAGAAAGTATGGTTATGTGAAGCTTTAGCTTTTCTTGCTTCCTTTCTAAAAGATCTGACATGTGCGACTTTGTGATGTGCTAAGTGTCTTGTGTTAGACTGAGTCGTAGGTTGTACTACCTGCTTTCCCAGTCTAATCTCTAACTTTTTAGAGTTAGCACAGATCTCATCATACTTAGCAGAAAGAGCATCAATTCTACATGAAGCAATAGAATACTTTTTCTTTTCTGATTCAAGTTCCTCCTTAAGTTTAGCATTTTCTTGAGTGCTTTTCTCAATGCAATCAAGTGCCTCATGCAATCTAAACTTCAGTGTAGAAATCTCAGCAGAATTATCAGAAGGAGAACTATTTCTAGCATCATTCAATAAGCAAGTAAGATTTTCATTCTCCCGCTTATAGGATAGAATATCCTTTCTAGCTTTCTTATACTTATCTAATACTTTCTTGTGTTCTTCTAACAGATCACTGAAAGCATCAGATAAATTATCATAAGAAAATTCACAATCTTCAGAAAAAGAATTACTTTGTACCTCGTTAGATAATGCCATTGAGCATAAATTTGCAGCTTGATGAGGTCTCTCTTCTTCTTCTTCTTCTTCTTCTTCTTCTTCTTCTTCTTCAGAATCACTTGCTTCGCTTTCACACCATATGCTCGTGCTAGTGTGCTTGTGAGACAATGATCTTCCTTCATTTGATTGTTCGTAGTGACTCTCCTTTCTTGTAGTAGTACAATCTTCTTGGATATGGTCTATCTTCTTGTAGTTGTCACATACAAGCTCTTCTTCGTATAGGGGATTGTGTTCTACCTTAAATTCCAATTTCTTTATGCACATATTTGCATCATTAAGAAGACTATCTTTCTCTCTGGAGTTGCTAGCCTTGCTTTCATACCTGCACTCATAGGTAGCTTCAAGAACTTTCCAAATTTTATGAGATATTGTGCAAGTAGAAATAAGATTGAATACATTTGTGTCTACAGCACAATAAAACATATACATAGCTTTTGCATCAAGGCTAGCTAACTTCTTCTCTTCCTCCGTGTAACTATAATAAGGCTTGTTGATTATAGAGGATGTGAGAATAGAAGTGATAGTAGGCTTTTTGTAGCCATTGACAACAATTGACCATAAGTCAAAATCTAGAGACTTCAAGTAGAAGCTCATCTGTGTCTTCCAATAGCAATAGTTTGTTCCATCAAATAGTGGGAGTCTATTTGAGGATTGCTCTTCAGTTGTGAAGTACATACTTGCCATATGTAATATAGTGATCTATGTAACAGCAGTTATATAATAACAATATTATCTTGCTTTACCTGTATAACCCGCTCTGATAATGAGGATCTGTTCCAAGGATGTTAAGCCAAATAATAGAGTCCTTGCTCTAGTTGCAGTACCCGCTCTGATACCAATTGTAGGACCGATTTTAGGAACGAGTTGTAAAGCATAATACTCTAGAGGGGGGTGAATAGAGTAGGCAGCGGAAATTAACTATTTAAAAATGTTAGTAACAAGATCACAGATAATATATCACAGATATGTAAATGAAAAGTAGAGAGTAGAGAGCAAACGCAAACACAAGGATGTATACTGGTTTCCCTCTTGTGAGGACTAGTCCAGTCGAAAGAACTCTAGCTTCCAGTTGAATCCACTATGGAAAATCACCACAAGTTTTCATCCGAAGTTCTTACAACTTCTACAACGCGAGCTTTGATCCGAAGTACTCGACCAACTTCAATTGTGAAGTGTCTAACTTCAATCAAGCCTCCGATTACAACCACTCTAAAACTTTTAGACCGTACCGCACTGGCAAATCGACTAGAGGATTGTAACTGGCTTGGGATTTGAAAATAAAAGCTCAGAATACTTTGGAAGAAGTAGTAGGCTTATAGTGAAGAGATATGAAAGTGAATGAGTGAGTTGAAATGATCGAAATCCTTCTCTATTTATAGTTTTTCCAAAGACAGAATTCTGACAGAATTCGGACAAAATTCGGGCAGAACTCGATGAGAAAATCTCGTTGGAATCTGTAACTGCAGGAAGACCAAGTTCAAAAAACAACGTTCACTAACCGAACTCTGGCCGAATTTGGGCTGAGTTCTGCTAGGGTTCTGTTAGGTTTTTGCAAATTAGTTTTTGGACTTTTTGAAAAGTCAAACAGTTAGAAAGTAGTTTGGGCTTTTGTAAGTGGGCTAGTTTTCAAAATGAAAGGGTATTTTGAAAACGTTTCTTGGGTAGCCTATTTGCCAGTACGATGCAGTGTACATCATATTCCTAGACTCAATAAATATGAAAAATATATTGATAAAAATAGGAAAACCAAGAGCCCTTTGATGACGCCTTTCTTCAAATATTTGAGCAGACTTGAAGACGCCTTTTTCACTTGACGGCAATTGTCCACGGATAAACAGATCTAGAAATCTGAATATCTTTCGGGGGCTTCGCCCCCGAACCACTGACGGGGGGCGCTGCCCCCTTGACCCCTGTTCGCTGACCGGACAGCAGAACCCCCGATGCGAGGCCCGGATAGGTCGTTAGGCGGTTCAGAGAAAGCTTCTTATATGACGTCATCTTTGGCCCATCATTAATTCTCCATTGCATATGTCCTGGTTTGACAAAGCTTGATCATGCTTACTGCATGTCTAAGAACATGTTAGACAAACATAACAATATGATACAAGCATAGCAATATGATATAGAATATTTAGGACAATGCTAAGTTAAAGTAGCAACAAGATAATGATTACATGAATATTAGTGATGTTATTATGTTAAACTTAATTTATTAGCCATATTCAAAAACATGATATAATCATTGGGCTAACAGAGGTGGTGTCCAAGTGATAGCATGCTTGTCCATGATTCGAGCAATTTCAGTAACAAGAGGACCATTGTTGCAGCAGTCAAACTTCTCCTTCAAGCACATTACATCTTCAAAGATATGCCTTCCATTGATTGGATGATGATCCAATAAATTTTTGTTCCTGGCTTTCCATATACTCCAAATTTGATAGAAGAAAGATGAAATTTTATCTCGATCTCCTTTCTTGAGCACGGTAGTGATGATTGATAAAATAGTAGCATCATTATGAATCAGAGATAATATCTTCGGATTGTGTTGCCAAGAGATACCTGTTAAAGGGCAATGCAGAAGAAGATGATTAGTGGTTTCAGAGTGTATCTTGCATATAGGACATGTTGCATCGATATGGTTGAGTCGACGATGGATATTGGCATTTGTAGGAAGAGAATTAGTAATGGCTCGCCAACCAAACATCACCACTTTAGGACTTATATGAGTAAGGGACCAAAGCCTCCTCCAATCATTAAATTCAGCCACCTTAGAATTGCTCATATCAGGGAATAGCTTGCCATGAATGACTCGATAAGCTGATTTAGTGGTTAACACCCCATCAACAGTATAAATCCACATAAGTTTATCAGTTTGGCAGTTGGCAGACAGTAGTATTTTCAAAATAGCAGCTGCTTCAGTAGGAGAGAACAGGATATGGATAAGATTTGCTTTCCATGAAGTAGAATCTTTGTTGATAAGATCACAGACTTTTTGGACCCAATGATTACTGAAATTGTATCCTTGCACTTTGTAATTAGGAAGACTTTGAACCCAAGGATCATTCCATATATCAATACAAGATCCATCTCCCATAGACCAGAGTACATTGCCCATAAGAAAGTCTCTATTGCTCAATATACTGGACCATATACATGAAGAAGTATTGGGTGGCATTGTTGTCCAGAATGAATTCGATTGGAGATATTTGGGTGGCATTGTTGTCCAGAAATTACATTGGTGTTTAGCAATATTGTTTGTCACTTTCTTGGGAATGAGATAGGCGGATAGGTAGTATGTAGGCAGTGATGCAAGAGTGGACTTAATGAGAGTGGTTCGACCAGCATGAGATAGGCATTTACGTTGCCAACCTTGAAGCCGAAAAGAACTTGCATTCAGAATAGAAATGAAGGTACTAACTCTGTTTTTGGACTGTAGAAGAAGATGACCCAGATATTTATCCTTAGAATTCATCATTTGAACCCCTAATAGATGGATGTATAGTTCTCTCATGACAGGATCAGTTTTCTTTGAAAAGAAGATAGAGGATTTGTCATAGTTAATATGTTGGCCATACCAACTTTCAAAGGTATTAAGGATAATCTTTACCTGATTAATATTGTGGAGAGATGATTTGCCAAAAATAAATAGGTCATCAGCAAAAGCAAGATGAGAATAAGTATATAGCGAATTTCGAATGGTTACACTATCATACAAGGAATTCCTGACCATGATGTTGATCAAGGTGGATAGAATTTCCATGCACAATATAAACAAATAAGGAGAAAGAGGACATCCTTGTCGAATTTCCCTGCCATGAGTGAAGGGTTTTGAGGTTCTCCATTGATGAGGATTGCAAATGAAGGAGTAGTAACACACTGCATGATGAGTTCATTCAATTTACCAACAATACCCAGACCATTCAGAGCTTGACTGATTATACCCCAACCTAATCTGTCATAAGCCTTAGACATGTCTACTTTAAAAGCAAAGGCACTGTTTTGAGAAGAAAATTTGGATATAGAATGAATAAGCTCATGCAATGACAGCATTGTCACCAATGTATGTACCTGGCACAAATGCATTCTAGTAGGGACTAATTAGCTTGTGCAAGAGTAGACGAAGCCTATTAGCAAGCAATTTAGAGATAACTTTGTAAAGAACATTGCAAAGGGCAATAGGCCTATAATCTATTGGCTGAGATGGGTTCTTCACTTTAAGGATTAGAGCAATATGAGTATGGTTCAGATATGGTGGCATGATACCCAAGATGAAGAAGTTTTGAACAAGTGAGGATACCTCTGAGCCTACTAGATCCCGATATTTTTGGTAGAAGAGAGATGGATATCCATCTGGTCCAGGAGACTTGTATGGGCCCATACTCTTGATAATTGATCTGATTTCTTCTTCTTGAGGGATTGAGCGTAGGGACTCATTTTCAGTAAAAGAGATGCATGGTAGATCTGCCAGTATGTGTTCAGTTACAGGGATAATATCAACTTCTTAGAATATAGAGCTAAAATGAGCAATAAAAGTATCAAAAATTTCGTTCAGGTCTGAAACTTGGACACCATCATCTTTAGTAATACTGTGGATCACATTTCTTTGCCTTCTTGTAGTAGCTGCTAGATGAAGAAAAAAAAAGTATTTTTATCCCCTTTCTTTAGCCAAGAAATGTTAGAACGTTGCTTCCAGTAAACCTCCTTTTGGAAATGAAGTTTGTTGAGAATAATCTGAGTTTTCCATTCTTCAGTGAATGTTGCCTCAGTAGGAATTTGTGACTGAATATTCAACAATCTTGCTTCTTGACACTTAATGTCACAGTTAAAATTGCCAATCCTAGTTTTCCTCCAACGGTGCAAGCAAGGTAACGTCTTAAGTTTTGATTGTAAATCAGAGGAATTGAACTTACTCCATTCATCAGTGATTACCTGATGAAAATCATCTCCAAATGTCCAGGCAACCTCAAATCGACATACTGTTCTCTTTCTTCTATAGGTGATGTTAGGTAGAAGGAGAATAGGATTATGATCACTATTGATGCATGAAAGGTGGAGGAGCCCAGCCTTAGGATGAATAGATCGCCACTGTATATCGACCATAGCTCTATCTAATCTTTCCAAAATGTGATGAAGAGGTCTCCTACGATTATTCCAAGTATAAGCTGGACTATGATATCCAACATCCATAGCAGCTACTCTGTTAAACCAGTTGATAAAGTGCTTGTGATGAGTATAGTTGAATCCTGAAGGAAATTGTCCAAAAATAGGCCCATGACCTATTTTGACCATATATATGGTAATCCTATACAAGATTGGATTTAACCATATATGTGGTAATCCTACATAGGGTTAGGATTATATTTTGTAGCCTACATAGGATTGGATTTCTATGCTATATAAAGGGGGTCTATAGGTTCTCCTTGAGATATCTCATTGTGCTCAAGTTGTTGAATAAGTTCAACACAAGAGAGCTAAAGTTGTTGAATAAGTTCAACACAAAAGAGCTAAAGTTGTTGAATAAGTTCAACACAAAAATTTGAGAGTTTTTTTTTCTATCTTTGAGATAGAGATCGAGTTCTTGAGTGTAAGGAGAGACGTGTTGAGAGCTATTATAATTCCTTTTCTTCTTCATAGTGGAACTAAATCACCATCATTTGTGGAAGTAGGCATCTTGGCCGAAACACGTAAATCATTGTCTTTGTTGTTGTGAATTTTCTCTGAGTTTTTTGAGTTTATTTCCGCTGTGCCACAACAAATTGGTATCAAAGCTTTGGGAGTCTAGCAAAGTTTTCGACAAAGTTCTCAGAGAAAGTTAATTGGGTAGATTCTTGATATGGATCCGTCAAGCAGGATCGGAAAGTATGAAATTGAGAAGTTCAATAGGAAAAATGATTTTGGCCTTAATTTGGAAAAGCCAGATGAATGACGTTCTCAAATCTTAAAAGCTTCACAAGGCTTTACGGAGAAAATCTAAGAAGCCCGCTGACATGACCGATGATGATTGGGATGACATGGATCTCGAAGCATATGCCACTATTCGCCTGTGTTTGGAAAGGGATGTCGTGTACTCTGTGAAGGATGAAACCACCGCCGCTGGGCTCTGGTTGAAGTTGGAATCACTCTACATGACGAAGAATCTCACCAACCGATTTTATAGGTTAAAGTCGCTCTACAGACTAGTGATGGAGAAAGGTACGTCAATTCGGGATCATATTTCAAAATTCAATCGAATTATTTCCGACTTGAAGGATGTTGACATACATGAAGAACATGATCGTTTGGCGCTAATCATATTATTTTATTTGCCCAATTCTTATGAGAATCTTATTCAAACGTTATTGTACAGGAAGGACTCAATTTCCGTAGAAGAAGCTACGAGTGCCCTATTGTCTAATGAGGTGCGGAGGTTGGCATCTAATGGCGAAAACGATGGAGGCCAAGCCCAAGGTCTGACGGTAAGAGGGACAAACGATAAAGCATCTTTTAGCAGAAGGCCAAGGTCCGTCCAAAACACCTATTGAGAAGGTGAAGTGCTTCAACTGCAATGAGAAAGGACATTATGCAAATAAATGTTCTCATCCAAAGAAGAAGAACAAGAAAAAGGAAAATAGGACAGAGGGAGAAGGTGATGAAGCAAACTGTGCTTCGGAAGGTAATAGTGACGGAGTCTGTTTTTCAGTGGCACATGACAACATGAGTGACCGTTGGATTCTTAATTTTGAATGCTCATACCATATGTGTCCAAAGAGGGAGTGGTTTTCTTCCTACAAGGCGACAGATGGCATTTCTGTGTTGATGGGCAACAACAACGTATGTCGAGCTGTTGGAATTGGGTCTATCGAGGTAAAAATGTATGATAGAATTGTGCAAACTTTGATCGATGTCAAACATGTTTCCGACCTCAAGAAAAATCTTATTTCTCTTGGTACGCTTGACTCGAATGGTAACAAGTTCGTCGTCGAGGGTGGAGTCTTGCGGGTTGTTCATGGTTCTTTGGTGGTGATAAAAGGTCACCGACAGGGTGTCACGACCCGTACCCGATTTTTGGACGCAAACTCATGAGCAAGCCAGCTACGTATCGAATGGACTCCAGCTCGACTCGAATACGTATAAGCTGTCAAGAATAGGGTATCATGTCTAATCTAAACTATATCTCAATCCACAAGAATCAAATAAAACAAGAATAAATAATTATGGTTCATGGTCTGCAGCCCACTAGCATATATGTCCGATTAGACTCCAAGAATAATATGAGTCTATAAATCTAAGCTGATAAGCAGGATATATTATAAAAGCACAAGAAGGATAGTAAATCGCTAATACTAATAAAAATAGATGAATCATGCAGATGAAGTCAACTATCACATGTTCAGCTAACTAACACCGTGCAAAGCCGCTACCTGAAGAGATCATCAGGTCCTCAGAGGACTAGCAAGATACATAAAACATACCTATCTAACAGTTTAATTATACAATAATATAAACAGGGTATAGACAAGAACTAGACATGAGACTGGCATGTGGCTACTGACAGGTAACTAGGAACACGGATACGGGATCAACTATGCATAACTGAACTGCTGGAAGAACAAGTAAACAAGAGATCAATGGAATACCAACACTCGCCCCGAATGTGGACTCGCAGGTCAGTTTTAAGACAAGTCACCCTCGTCCCGTGTGTGGACTCGCAGGTGCAAACGGACAACCCTTGCCCCATGTGTGGACTCGTAGGTTAAGGAAACTATACAGGAATAGCAGTTCAATTATACATACTTGTGGACATGACTCAGTCAAAATACAGGTGATGATACGACACGACCCAATCACGATACACGAGAGAACCAATCTAATATGAACTACAAGGCTAACCATGAACAAGGACTATATCTATACTAGCATGCACGATGTACAACACACATGTCAATAATTTACTACTAAAACTATATAATAATAAAAATATGCATGTAAATAAACTGTAGAGGGAGGCAAGGTATACTTGCCTGGTGGTAGCACGAAAAGCCAACAATAAACAGTCAACCGGTAAGCCAAATAAGTTCGAATCTCACAACTGTCTCCGAAAGCTGAAACAAACATTTCTAATATTCTCAGAATAGTAAAATTAGCTAGAATTGCCTGTCCTTAAGTTCAATTCTGGACACAAGGGCAAAGCGGTAATTTCGGGCAAAACGATGTCCGACGTTGGAACCGTTTTGTACCAAAAATTATGCCAGAGTCAATGGTCTCTAAAGTCGTCAAACTATATGTCAACAGGTCTTGTTTTCCAATACAAATCCAACCGTATGTCCGAAGTTGGATTCCGGCAGGCCGTGCACAAAATTATCCGTTGAGTTTGGATCGTGGGGCCCGCAAAACGGTGATCCAATCAACTGTCTCAGAATTGGACCAAACTTGACATACAGGACCAAAAAAATGATACGGTCCTGCTGGCACAAGTTTTGTCTCGATCTGACGAACGTCCACAAAGTAATTAAGAAATTTACACCGGGGCCGATACGGTAAATTTTGACGGATACGGATCAAATTTATCGCGCACACGCAACCAATTTGAATTCCGTCAAAGCCCACACGACCATGAAGCTGATACGCACCTTTTGATGCTTTCGGTTCACGACCACGTCGCCCGGATTGGCGGGACGCATGTCGTATCAAAGGGTTTTATTAAAATTTTACAATTTTGAAAACGAGTTTTTGTCAATATTTGGGATCCGATTTCTTGACGCATAGTCAATGAGATCGAGTTCTGTAAATTAGGTCACAGAGTCTCATAGGTTGACTAGGACTGTCTTTAATTAGTTTTAGAAAAAATCCTTTTGTTTGGTCTACAATCGGCCTTCCACTCGAGTAGTTGGACTGTCCTATATGTCCTGTTTAGAATAGGTTTTTTGGGATTTTCAAGTTGATATAACTCAAAATCCTGATTAATTTCAATCGAAACAATTAATGGGGATTGTAGAGGGTCATTTTATCTATCCATAGGAATTTACGAGATCGGAAACGGTCGAGTATGTGAGAAGGAAATAGGGAAGAAAAGTGGGTTACCTGGCTGGCATGGCTGCTGTTGCCCACGCGTGGCTGCGCCTGTTTGCCGGCCGGCGGCGGCCTGCGGCGGCTTCGTGGGTGTCAGGATGGGTCTCCCAGCCTCGAGCAATGCTCTGGGGGTGTTGGGCGACGTACATCATTAGGGTTTGCCAGCGTTTCTTCCTCTATGTTCTCTCGGTTATATATAGAATTGATATATACGCAGCTGTGAGTCCCTGGGTCGATTTGGTTTCACTGGGTCGGGGCTGTGTTCTTCTGGTACACGCCTTTGGGCTGAGCCTGTGGGAAGTAAGGTCAGGCCTGGGGCTTGGGCCTTGGGCCTGGCCGCCTGGTTCTGTGTTCTGGACTTCTTATGATGGGCTTCTGGTGTGGGCCGCGTTGGAATGCTGGGCTGCTTTGCTATTTCCTATTTATTTTCTTTTAGCAACATATATATATATATATATATATATATATATATACCTATATGTATACCTTTTTTTTAAACCCCTCCATTTTATTAAACAAGGCTCGAAAAAGACGAAGTCGGAACAAGTACAAGGTGCAAAATGAGAAAGCCTATACAAGTATACCAAAAATCAAAATGCGAACAAAACAACCCAAGCAACTGGGCTAGGGTAGGAGGTCAGACCAGAAATCTCTCGGACTGTAGGGGCATAAGATGCTCCGTTTACGATATTGGCGGAACAACTCCCGCAAAAGTTAGTCTGCGGTGAATTGGTGACCTTCATAAATCGCTTTGTTGCGATTCTTCCAAATCACCCACGATGCGGCCGCTGCGACGATCTGGTGACCATAGGAAGCAGATGCCCAGGAGGCCTCAAGATCGTGGAAGCGTCCGCCGCTCGGCTCGACACTGCATAGCCGATTGAGGGTCCTCCAGATATGGCCAGATAGGTTCCCTTGACAGAAGATGTGGTCAATCGTCTCAGACTGACGTTCGGAGCAGCAAGCGCATGCGGAAGCTAAACTAATCCCAATGGTATTGAGGATATCGTCTGTGGGCAGTTTTTTTCGAATGGCTCTCCACATAAGGAAAGACCATTTCCTAGGGATACAAGTGTGCTAGTAGGGAGCGATGGTGGGGTGCGGCGTCCCAATCCCCTGGATAACTGTCCACACCGATCTGACCGAAAAAACCCCCGTAGCCTCGATCGACCACTGTAACTCGTCGGCAACGCATCCGAGGGTCAACCCGCTACTACGTAAGCTTTCAGCCACTTCGCGTCCAGACCAGACACGGACCTTGTCCCAGTCCCAGTCATTGCTTGTGGGGTTCTACAAGTCTTCGATCCTGCTGTACCTCGGGGTCTCCGTGATGTTTGGAATCAAGTTGTCCCCGACCCATCACTCCAGGAATGGGTCTGATTCACCATCCCCCAGTTGAAGTCTCATTACCGGCTCTGCGAGGTCTTGCCCGTTGAGGATCCGACGCCACCCGTCGAGGATCTGCTGTTGTGGGTGGCCACAGACGGGTGAATGTGCTTGAAGTACCTTGCCTTCATAAATGTCATCCATAAGTTGTTGGTCGTGCGTAGCTTCCACCATAGCTTCATAGAGAAAGCTTTGACGATATTGGAGAGTTTGGTGAAACCAATTTTCCCTCAGCTGAAGGACGAGCCATTGAGTCCCAGCTAGCCCAGTGATGCTTGTCTTGGCCGTTGCTATGCCCCCAGAAGAAATCACAGAAGATCTGTTCGATCGTGGAGAGTACCTTCTTAGGCGGAGAGCACGTGGCAAGGGTATGGATGGGGATGGAAGTGAGCACATGTTGGATGAGGATCATCTTGTCGCCCGAGAATAAGGTGGCATTGTGCCAACCTTCTAGCTTCTTCCTGATTCTTGAAATCAAATCTCCAAAGATGCCACTGTTGGATTTCTCGTATACCAGTGGACATTCCAGATACTGGAAAGGAGGGTGAGCCATGGCAAAGGATGTCAAGTTGGATAGATTAACTGCTTGCTCTCTTTTGATGTTGTGGTGGGTGTAGATAATACTCTTGGAGGGATTGATCTTCTGGCCAGAGCACCTCCAGTACCTCTGCAGGGTATTGTGGACCACTTCCACCGCTCCAACGTCCCCAGAGGAGAAGATGAGAATATCGTCAGCAAAGGCCAGATGGGTGATGATCGGACAACCACTAGCGGTGTGATAGTGCTAGAAATTCGGAGTGCTAACCAAGCGGTTAAGGTTTCTAATTAACGCGTCGGCGACAATGATAAAGACTGTGGAGGAAAGGGGGTCGCCTTGTCTAACTCCGCGGCTGGACTTGAAGAATCCTTCTGATTGACCATTGATAATCGAGGAAAACCACGAGTTACTGATAGATCTCCACACGGTGTTGGTCCAGGTTTCCGAAAATTCGAAGGCTCTAAATACCCAAATCATAAATTGCCAATCCATTCTGTCGTAAGCTTTCTCCATGTCAAGTTTGATGGCTATGTTGCCTCCCCTTGCGGGAAATTTCATGCATGTGATTAACTCTTGGGCCATCATAATATTGTCCTGAATGTTTCTCCCACGAACAAAGCCGCTCTGTTCCTCGAAAATGATTTTGGGAAGAATACAGGCCATTCTGGTAGCGATAATTTTAGAGATGATCTTGTTGGTGAAAGTGCACAGACTGATGGGTCGAAAGTCGCAAAAAGACTCAAGGTTAGCTTTCTTCGGGATGAGGATCAGCTTGGCGCTTGATATGGCTTTGGAGTAAGTAGTACCTTGGAAAAAAAAGCAATAGCTGCTTCGGTGATGTCCTGCTTGATAATGTCCCAGCAATTGCGAAAGAAGACTCCGGAGAAACCATCCGGGCCAGGCGCACTGTGCTCGTCCAGAGCCCACACCGCAGCTTTCACCTCCAGATCGGAAGGGGGGCGCTCTAGCTGAGCGTTGTCAATGTCATTGATAAGGTAGGGAATTTGGTCCAGAAAGGAGTTGTCTCTGGTAACCGTCTCTTTAGAAAATTGCTTGGAGTAGAACTCCGCCGCCGCCTCTTGGATGCTCTGTTGATCTGAGACGATATTTCCTTTATCGTCAGTAATCTGGTGGATCGAGAGCTTCTGTCTGCGTCCATTGACGCAGGCATGGAAGTATTTCAAGTTTTTGTCCCCCTCGCTGTCCCATTTCAACCTCGCTTTCTGTTTCCAGAATTCGGTATTGACCTAGATCCTAAATTTAAGAATGGCTTTGGTGAGGTTAAGGGCGGTCCTGGCTTCAGGCGAGCGCACCTCAGCGAACTTGGCTTCGACGAGAGAAAAATCATCCTCCGCAACCCTCACGGCTTAGAAAATGTCCCCGTATACAAGTTTGCTCCAACTCGACAGGGCTTTCTTGGTTGCTTTGAGCTTGTTGCTCACCCGAGCAAGTGGGTCGTGAGAGTCCTCCCTATTCCAGGCTTCAGCAACGATGCCCAAAAATTGTGGGTGCTCAGTCCAGAAGTTGAGAAATTGAAAGTTTTTTTTGACCAGATTAGGGTTGGTTTTAATTTCAACCAGAAGAGGGGCGTGGTCGGATTCTGTGGTGTTGAGGTAGGATAGGTTGGTGGTGATCCCCATACCAAGCAGTGAACGTTAATGAGGGCCCTATCCAGCCGGGAGTATTGACGTCGATCACCTTTCTGCATGTTGCACCAGGAGAAAGCATTGCCTTTGAACTGGAGGGGAGAGAGATAGGCATCGAAGATGAAGCTGTTGAAGTCTTGCATTGCCGAAGATAGTGGGGGGCGGCCACCAATTTTCTCTTCTCTACAGGTTATCGCATTGAAGTCCCCAATGCAAAGCCAGGAAGTGTTGATGTTGTGGTGATGGATGTCAAGGAGGTCGCTCCAGAGATGCTTCCGATCGACGATGTCACAGCTGCCATGAATAGCTGAGATGATAACACGCTTAGGGAGCGTGGGGTATTCGAGCCAACAGGAGAGAGCTTGCCCGGAGTCCTGAATGGTCCCGAAGTTGATATCCTCGGAGCCAAGGATCCAGATATCATGGCTACTGGCAATGGCCGAAGGGAGGTTAAGCTGAAGCTGAATAGATTTCAGTCTTTTGGGGGGGGATTTTGGGTTCAACGATAATGAGGATATCGATCTTGTGGATTTTCTAAAGGCTGGAAACTCTCCTTAAAGTAGGTTTGTTTTCCAGTCCGCGAACATTCCAGGAGAGAATTTTTAACATTAATGAGATTGTGGGGGCGGTTCTTTGTTTCGCTTGGAGGCGGATCTGGTACAATTGGTTGTTGTTTCGGCAGCCCCTTTCTTTCCTGCAGTTTTGCTAGAGATCGCTGCTGCCTTAGTCGAGTTAGGAAGTTCAAAACTGGATGTCTCGCTGGGCTGGGAGAAGGAGCTGTCGGAGGGATCGACCAAGTCTCCAGCGGAGTCCATGATGGGTTCCTCGTTAGGGATGGCCAGGGAATCGCTCGTGTTGCAAAATAGGGTAACAGCAAGCTGAAGTGGATAGCCTGCTGCTTGAACCTGTAATCCGTGCTGAGCCTAATCCGGTCCGAGAATTGCGAGGGCCGCTTCGATAGAATCTTTGTCGTTGTGGGGTTGGTCTGTTGCAACCGAGATAGCAATCGTCTCGGCATCCTCCGAGGCTGGGGGTGTTTCTGTGAGGGCATAAACATCTTAGATAAGGGCATTTTCCGTTGGTAGGTCCTCATCTTCCGATCCTAGGACGTTGAACTTGTTGGATAGGGCGAGGGATTGGGAGTTGAAGGGAATCATCGCCTTGCCGGGGGGATCCGCTTTGACCTTGCTTGCCATCACTGGAGCTGAATCTTGTGTGTGAGTTCGGACGAGGTAATAGCGGGGATCTGGGTGTTCTCTCCCCTATAGCCATATTATCATTCCGAGTAGGTTTCTTCTTGAGTTCTGGATGGAGACAATAGCAATGCTTTGGGAGGTGTCCATGCAGCTTGCAATGATTGCAAAACAAAATGTGGTTGTCGTAGATGATTTGTTGAGTATGAGTCTGGTTGCCCAATTCCAGGTTAATGTAATTGGGTGGTTTAGAGGAAAGGTCGAGCTCAACACAGATTTTGGCATAGTGAGCCTTGGTCAGATTGCTAGTTTCTGGGGCTGTGGCGACGAACGTCCCGAAGGAGTTGGCAATACGCCTCAGGACTGAAGGAACGAAGTAGATGAGTGGTAGATTGGGTAGGGTCACCCATGCGGCGACCATGGCAGAGTCAACTTTGGTATTAAAGTCTACTGACCACTTGATGATCTTCATCTGGTGGGAGTCGACCCTGCAGGTGCCCTTGGACCACACCAAGCTGTGATCAATGTCCGAAGAGAGGTGAAGAAGGATGTGTCTGGGGTCGAGGGGTGCCACTCGGTAGTCCGCAGAGAGTTTCCACGTGGCAATCACCTCCTGCACCCTGGCGAGTTTGGAGCATCCTGAGGAGAATTTGAGCAAAAAAGTGTGGGGGAATGATGATGATATTGATGTCAATTCCGTGGTGGAGAACAGCACTTAAGGCACTGGGGAGTCCTGAGGATACTCAATATCAGGGAGATTGACATCTAGGACAAGCAGGTCCATCTTGGATGCTAAATCTGGACGAAGTTTGGCCACGTAGGAAGGCGGAGCTGCTCCGACCACGGGAAGGTGCTGGTTGCCGCTAAGGACGGGCACACACTCAATCCAGGACCTGGATGAGCCAGGGGCTTGGGTCCCTAAACAGGAAGGGTCGGAGACAACAGGAGGGGTTCCGGATCGCGGCAGAGATGGGGGTCGATGTTGGCCGCGGTGAGAGGGCGACCAGAGGGAGAGAGGGAGGTAGGGGCTACCGATAAGCCAGAGGGCAGTGGGGGGGCAGTGACTACGCCTAGAAGGGGAGGAGACGCCTGTGCACAAGAAGCCTCCGACGAGATCGGCAGGGAATCAGCTATGCCTGCAACGGGAAGACTCACAAGGCTGGAGTCGTCCGACCCGTGCCTAGCCGACGAGTGGATGGAGAATTCTTTGGCAGGCAAGGAGGGCGAGTCAGTCCCCAGGCAGGGAAGACTGAACTCGAGAGGGCAAGGGAGGGGCCACTGGGTCAGAGGGGTAAACGTCCGCATGGGATGGGAGCGGAGCATCCAGGAGGGTGCTGCAGTGGCAAGATCTGGGTGCTGTACGGTCCCACCATACGACACTGAGGGCGGAGTAAGTCCCATGTGGTCGCACAGAGGAGGAGTACGCGAGTCAGCGTAAACGCAGTGGAAGGATGGCGGAGAGGAATCTGTGTAAAGTTGCGGAGCAGCGTAAAGTTGCGGAGTTGGGAATGATCCCAAGGAATTTTGAGTAAAAGTATCTGCGGATGGGACCGGGTGGGTCCCAATTGATGGAACGTCCAGAGACAGGCGGGAGGGGGCAGCGTAAAAAGATGAATAATCTGCGTAAGGAACCCGGTGGGTCCCATTTGATGAACCGTCCAGAGAATGGCGGGAGGGGGCAGCGTAAAAAGTGGAACGGGAGTCCGCTAGAAGTCCCTGGTGGGGCCCGATGGAATGTAGACGCTGAGCCGCGTAAAAGGATGGGTGGGGGTCTGCGTAAAAGGAGGAGTAGAGGTCTGCGTACAGACCCGTATGGGGCCCGCTGAAAGGACTGCTCTAAAAAGGGGGGAGGGGGCCGCGTATGTATAGCGTATTCCACAAACTCTTGACCGGGAGTCAAGAAAGATTTGTGGTGGGGCCTCCTCGATGGTAGACTGGCCAGCAGCGAAACCGAGGGGTCCAGAGAAGGGAGTCCCAAAACCTGCACAGCAGGTGGGCTCCCAACCCGATGCCAAAGCAGTTGGGAGTCCCGAAACCTGCACAGCAGGTGGGCTCCCAACCTGGTTTGAATTTTGAAAGACTGAGGAGAACGGATTGTCACGACCCGCACCCTAGAGTAAGTGCACGAGACGTGGGTACGTCCAGCCTACGTCGTAGTGTCGGCGATAGAACGTTGTCCTAGATCACAACATCTAACAATATAATTCTAAACAGTTTATACTCCCCGAATGGGGGTGACATAGCAGAATGTAAACTCAATCACAACTAAGGAAGAAGAAGCACGATATGATATAGAACTCAAGAAAATACAGATGATCAAATAGTCTAATATAACATCTCAGCAATATCCAGAGTACAAGTCTCAGCTACTGAATATGAAAGAATATATACAACTCAGGTCTCAAGACAAAAATAAGTCTAACTAACTAGTCTCAAGACAACATAAGTAAGACAAAGCCTAACTAAGCTAGTCTAGGCAGTAGGGGTAATGTCATCAGCTAGAGCTGGGTCCTCCTGAGAGTCCAGCTCACAAGTGTCGTCTAGGGCTGCCCCGTAGAAGTATCCACACAGGCCTCCTCCTCATCCTCTGTAATATTTTCAACAGGTCCAGTCAGGACAGGCGCGAGCACAATACATCTCAACAGTTCATAGCAGGTTAGAAAATATAATCATGCAGTAAAGTAAGATACAGGTACTGAAAGAATTACAGTATATAAACAGAGAGAGAACTGTAATAGAAATATCAACTATAATAGAGAACTAATAGTGGCTAGTGAGTCAGAGTACAATATAGACATATAAATGGCATAGGATGATTCTGATGAGACACTACGGAATGATTCTGATGAGATACTACTTGGGTATTATTCACATGTCCACTTCTACTCCCCCATACCCCCAATCAATACACAAGGATCCAACCAGGTTATGTTATGATTCCATGTAATGGCCCCCGAAGGGTGGTACATGGTAGTCCCATAAATAGGGATTCTAGGAAGTCCAATAAATGGAAGGATTCAAGAAAGACTCTGTGATCATGAGAGTACATGTCACAAGTGATCAATGAACCAATGAAGCATAGTAATACGCCATGTAAGTGAAACGTACAGAATATGAAGTACCCGATGCTCCCTGAAGGGATAACATCTCAAAAAGGGATCCATATAGTACTAATCCGTGTGACCAACGTGACAGTATCAAGTAAAGTAATTTAAAGCAGGAAAATAATTCTAAACAGGATATAAAATGATCAGAGAATGTACTCGCCTGGTATCTGAGTGTCCAAGATAAAAGTACTGTCCGAGGAGTGGTATCTGGCTCCTATTTAGAACAGCACAAGTCACAACAAGTCCAGAATGGTAAAATAAAGTTCTACTATGCACTATACATGAATCTAGGTCAAACTAGGCTAAAGTCAACTCTTGGTCAACTCTGGTCAACCCTAGAAGTCAGACTAGGTCAACCAAGTCAAACCTAAGTCAAACAAGTCTATACTAGTCTAACTAGTCTATTCTAGGTCTAACAAGGCTACACAAGTCTAACTAGACCCTATACTGACACACAGACACATCCATAGGCTATAGGCTATTAGACAATATCATGCCTAAAACCAACCTATAAATCACACACACAAGTCAGAATATAACTAATATATAATACACTCTAATATAGGATACACATATTGATATATTATATAATATAACTTAGAATACACATTAGCTTATAGGTTACCTATAATATATCACACATTCATAAATATCAATATATATAATAGTACACACACATTATATAATATATAGGATATATGTATTACATCTCACATATATATATTGGGATAGGAAGGGGAATATGGTGGTGTACTTGTGCGTGTGTGATAGATAGACATGTGTGTGCAAGAGGGTACAAGAGTGTTTGTGAAGCATGTGGGTGTATGTGAGGGTGATCCTGAAATCAGTGAGACATGAGAGTTTTAAGGCAGTGTGTAAATGAGTGTTAGGGTGTGAGTGTCATGAGGGAATCGGGAAATACATTTGTGTGTGGCAATGGAAACAGGGATTGACAGTACATGAAAACAAATCAGTTAGGGAATCATAATCTCAGAAAAAATAGGAATTCAGAATAGTGTAGTGAATAGGCAATGTGAATACAAAATCAGTGGAGTTAATACATTATATGATAGGGAAAACAAGGAAAGGACAGTTCATTATATCTAACTCAATTTCAGTTATCAGTTTATATGAAACAAATCAACATCTAATTAATGAACCACAATACTATGAATGGGGATAACAAACATGTAGGAGAAATGAACCTCAGGTTTACAGGAATCAGTGACATTAGTAACAGTGAACCAACAAACCATAAGAAATCTGGAAATAAGCAGTTGACAGGTTATAGGAATCAAACCATTCAAACTCAGTTTTAAAGAGGAAAGGAAATCAATTTAACTACAGTTATATAGGAATGAATTCCAACATAAAATGAATCAACATTCACTCAGAATTTATCCATTCTCAAACAAAACCAATTCGAATGTAACTTGAACCAATCTCAGGTTTAAGGAATTTATTCCAGGTTGTCAAAGAATGAATGACAGTGAAAAAAATGAAATGGGAATCAATTCTCAGTTACAAATTCAAAACCCAACTCAAACCAAAACATCCCAATCAAACACAGCTAAAACTCAAATATGAGAACCACATTAGAATCCAAAATATATAAGTTCCTCATCAAAATGAATCAACATTCAGTCCTATTCCATTCAAATCCAACAAAATGTCAAAATCCCATTCTCTAACCCAAAGCCAAAATTCGAATGCCATATACCTAGCTAAACATGAATTACAACATGTGGGGGTAATTAACAGAGGTTGAAACATCAATATAAATGGGATTAAACAGTTAGGAATATTGAAAAAAATACTGTATCAGGAATGTATCAGCTACCATGCAATTTAACCAATTTCGAATCACATTTCCACATCAACAACCCAACTAACATGTAAACTTAATCTAATATAGATTATATATTATATTTAGGATCTAATTAGCAAATTAAAACACAATTTAAACCATTAATAAACTGGATTTAATAGAGAACACAAACAGTGCACTGATACGCACAGTCTATTACCCATGCACGGGCGATATCGTGTCCGATACGACATGAGTGGTCGTGTCACTTGACACACATGGTATCAGTGGTCGCCCCTTCGTGTGTGTCAAGTATCATGTGTCGAAGTGGCGTGTCCAGCTCGAAATCAGCCCCGAGTAGAAGGAGAGGGAAACTGTGCGGGCGCGTGAGGTGCACCCGCTTGTTCCCGTGTCCTTGGTGACACGATACGACACCAATACGTGCTCAGAGCAATGGAATCTCCTAAGCGAGGTTAAAACCTAATTTTCTATTCAATTACATTCCCAAAAACAAATCGAAATGCCCTTTGGGGTATTTCGTTAAACACCTATATACATGAACTGATACATGTCCGATACGGACACGTATTGGACACGAATCCTAGGGTTAGCTACACCTGGCCTAGGACTTCCTAGATATGCAATAAAATCAACATTTCATGGTGTAGATTTGGATTTACCTATAGGTGTGCAAAGCTCAAAAGCCCCAAAAGAGAATGGATCCTCAAGCCACCAAAACTCTCCCAAATTGTTTTTTCCCTAAAATTTCTTAATACCAACAGCAAGTAAACTAAATTTAGAGCCTATTGCAATTGGTTTGGGAGGAAAAGGAATTAAAATGAAATTTCTTGGAATTATTAAAGTTGGGGACTTACCTCTTTCTCAAACTTGGAAAATTTCTAAAGAGGCTAGCCCTAATGAAGAAGAGTACTTATAGGGGGGATTCCCTAGGTAGGTTGGCTAGCCATAGCAATTAGGGTTAGGGTTTACATGGTGTTGGGCTTGTGGGCTTCTATGGGCTTAAGTCATTAGTCATGACTTGTGAAGTCATAAGCCATTCTCTAGTCTAATCAATTCCTATTCTAATTTAATTCTAATGAATAGGGTATCACTAAATTAGGTCAAGCTAGGGTTTCATAGTCTAACCAAGTGGTCATGACTAGGATTAATAATTGGTCAGTCCACCAAGGTCAACACTAGTCAAAGTCAACCTATTCAACCATCATTCAAATCAACTCAAAATAAATCATAAATTCAAATAAATTATATTAAATTCAAATAACCCTAAAAATGACAAAATATCCTCTAGGCTAAAATGACAAATAAGTATCCCAATAACATGGTTAGGCTCTAGGTCAACCAGTCTCCAAGGTTACACTATCAAAATACCAAAATCATAAGTCATGATTTAAAATAGTTTTAAAAATAATTTAAAAATTACCAAAAATTATATCCTGATTTAATTATCATTATTAAAAGACTAAAATTACAAAATTTCAAAATTACCCTCATTTTAGAAAACTGGGTGTTATAATCCTACCCACCTTAGAAAAATTTTGTCCTCGAAATTAAGGTGATCGTACTCCTTCTAGGTTAAACCCCCAGCAATCATAGTCTCAAAAACTTATTTAAATCATACAGTTGGAAAGTGTAACCTATGGGGTCATGGCATGTAATATCAGTCTGGGGTCTCATCTAGTTACACCAACATGCTACAGTACTAGGCAATCACAAGGTATCAAAACATACAAGCAAGGGATGCATCAAATATTCTCAAAAAAGGATACTAAGGTTAGGTCAAAACTCACCTCCAGCTAGGTCTGAGAACTAGAACTCCCTCCTGGAAGCAGGGCCCTGGTTGGGGCAGGTATATCAGGACAGTGCTGCATCCAGTGAGTAGCTGACCCACAGATTAGGCACAATCCTAGTCTCTTTCTACAGAAGTTCCACTTGTGCCCAGACTTCTTACAGTAGGTACAGATAGGCTCTGGCTCAGCTGGCCTCTGCTGGATAGGAGACTGGGCTGGGTATGATGATATAGGCTGGATATATGGGTACTCCTCAAACTCTGGGTAGGACTGGGTACTGCACCTCGCCCTCTTGGAGCTAGGCTCTCTTCCTGGAAGCACAGAGTCCCGCAGACGTAGCAACCTCTGGTATTGCTCCCTCATGGCTTCATCATGAACTCTCTGTGACTCCAACATCCTTTCTTGGAAATATCCAAACACCTGGGCTGCGTCAAGCAAGAAACCTCCGGGTAGTACAGTATGGGGTACCATCTCAAGGGGTGGGGAAAGGCTCTCGGTCTCAGGCAAATCTGCAGCTCTCTCCTGAACGGCAGGAGATGAAGGAAGACTCTCTGGCGAGGCTACCACCATCTCCTCAATGGCAGAAGGTGCCACCACCCCCTGATCAGATAGAGAGATCACTACCTCCTGAACAATAGAAGGTGGAAGCACACTCTCAGTAGCTGCAGCTGCTCTCAGGCGACGGGCTCGGGTCATGGGTGCCATACTGGAAGGAAAAAAAACAACAATCATCAAGGCTGTACGGCAGTCTACCATCCTATCTGAAAACTGGTAATTATCAAAAATAAAATAAAATATAAAGGGGTACTAAAAAAAAAATCAAAATCAAAAGTTTAAGGAACGAAAGTCAATAGCATTGAAATCCAATCACGATATATATATATAGAGAGTGTGTTAGAGAGGGAAAGCTAGCATTATGTAATGGTTATGTGGTTTGTGTGAAATATACATGAAAGTGTATAGGAGGACTTGGGTATCAACTATGGCTATCAAGTTACACTATTTATGGCATATTGGTTAAGCAGTCTACAAGGCACAAGCTATTTACTCATAACATGCATGGCTAACCATATATATATATATATATATATATATATATATATATATATATATATATATATATATATATATATATATATATATAAAAATATATATATATATATATATATTTTTATATATATATATATATATATATATATATATATATATATATATATATATATATATATATATATATATATATATATATATATATATATATATGTATGTATAGAGAGGTAGAGATTTAATTATGCATCTACATACATTATAACATGTATACAGAACTATATATATATATATATATATATATATATATATATATATATATATATATATATATATATATATATATATAGCTATATGAACATAACATAGAGATGAAGGGTTAGGTTTTTATGGCAGTTGTGAATATTAGTGTAGAGTGTCAAGTATACATGGATTAAAACTTAAAATAAAGGGTTCGATCTTTCAGTTTAGTTCAACATTACATATTAGCTCTAAAATTGAACTACACATTTGAAAGCAATGTAAAAATGTTAACATGTATTCAGTTTTTAAAATTTTGGAGAAATTCGAACATTAAAACCAACTCAATGTTTACCATAACCTAACATGTAAGAGTATGAAACCTAACATTATATACCTACACACAACAATGTATACGGCTCAAACATTACCATTTAAAACTGCAAATTAAACTAAACACTTAGAATCCAGGGTTAAATGTTTAATATGTACACAGTCTCAGATTTGACAAATTCAACACAAAACTCAACCAAACTCAACCAATTTTCTTTAAGACTTGAAACCCTGTATGTAACATACATGTGCAGTAATGGAAACAACAACTAATAACATGAAATTTAAAATTAATTTACGAAATTAATCTGGGAAACGGAGAACTAGTCATTGATACTGTCCTATATTAGAATTATTGGGATTTTGAGAAATTAACATCAACATATTAATATGTATTTAGATAGGTTGGTAATCAAGTGTAGCATGCATACGTGTCAGGCAAGCATCTGTGTCCACTATATATATATATTTTAAGGTAATACAAGAAATAATGACAAGAAGAAAATAATGATAAAATCTGTTCTGCTTATCTGTTTAAAAGAAGGAACTATTTTGAAACCAGAGTTATAACATCAAATCCAAGTTAAGGTCTAAAAAAATCATCGATTCATTATATTAGGAAGAATTTTATAGCAAGAAGTTACACAAGGTTTATAATAACAGCTAAAGTTACTCTTACTCCTAAGTTATTTGATGATGGGGTACAATTTATAACAACAGAATGGTACGATAGAGATGATATATTTAAAAACCTTCTCAAGATACAATCTGATAATCATATGCGTCTGTCCAAAATCATGTTACTCAGAGTCCTCGCCATGCCAGTAAGCAAGGCTGCGATAAACGATAGACTCCATAACTAGGGTATGCACCTCTACAATCATGTCGTCTGGAATCTCGCTATGCCGACTAGTATAGCTGCGAGAAATTCCAAATCTCATAACCAAGATACGTACATCCGAAGTCAGGTCTCTATGTTTCCGTCACGCCAGCCAATATGGCTGCGATAAACTACAAGTTCCATAATCAAGTAGACGTTTTACCATCCCTGTATTCCCGTCAACATATGTTATCAGAAAAATATCGTAACTCAGGCCTTAAAATTCATCTCGATAGGAAAAATTAAAATCAACAACGATCCAACAAAATCAAATTCAGTAATCAAGGAGTGAGAGCAACAAAACAAGGGAAATGATTCAATTTGAAGTTTAAATAAGATTCTCAAGGGTCGTCCCAGGAATCTCTCAAGGAATCCTAACTGTGATTGAGTACCTTCAAAATATATCCTAATCCTACTGCAGGCTGTAGTGATACTCTAGTTCGAATACTACTACATAAACTCGACCTGCATGGGCCACCACTAAAAACGTATCACGACCCGCACCCTAGAGTAAGGGCACGAGACGTGGGTACATCCAGCCTACGCCGCAGTGTCGGCGGTAGAACGCTGTCCTAGGTCACAACATCTAACAATATAATTCTAAACAGTTTATACTCCCCGAATGGGGATGACATAGCAGAATGTAAACTCAATCACAACTAAGAAAGAAGAAGCACGATATGATATAGAACTCAAGAAAATACAGATGATCAAATAGTCTAAGATAACATCTCAGCAATATCCAGAGTACAAGTCTCAGCTACTGAATATGAAAGAATATATACAACTCAGGTCTCAAGACAGAAATAAGTCTAACTAACTAGTCTCAAGACAACATAAGTAAGATAAAGCCTAACTAAGCTAGTCTAGGCAGTAGGAGTAATGTCATCAGCTAGAGCTGGGTCCTCCTGAGAGTCCAGCTCACAAGTGTCGTCTAGGGCTGCCCCGTAGAAGGTATCCACACAGGCCTCCTCCTCGTCCTCTGTAATATTTTCAACAGGTCCAGTCAGGACAGGAGCGAGCACAATACATCTCAACAGTTCATAGCAGGTTAGAGAATATAATCATGCAGTAAAGTAAGATACAGGTACTGAAAGAATTACAGTATATAAACAGAGAGAGAACTGTAATAGAAATATCTGCTATAATAGAGAACTAACAGTGGCTAGTGAGTCAGAGTACAATATAGACATGTAAATGGCATAGGATGATTCTGATGAGACACTACGGAATGATTCTGATGAGATACTACTTGGGTATTATTCACATGTCCACTTCTACTCCTCCGTACCCCCAATCAATACACAAGGATCCAACAAAGTTATGTTATGATTCCATGTAACGGCCCCCGAAGGGTGGTACATGGTAGTCCCATAAATGGGGATTCTAGGAAGCCCAATAAATAGGAGGATTCAAGGAAGACTCTGTGATCATGAGAGTACATGTCACAAGTGATCAATAAACCAATGAAGCATAGTGATACGTCATGTAAGTAAAACGCACAGAACATGAAGTACCCGATGCTCCCTGAAGGGATAACATCTCAAGAAGGGATCCATATAGTACTAATCCGTGTGACCAACGTGACAGTATCAAGTAAAGTAATTTAAAGCAGGAAAATAATTCTAAACAGGATATGAAATGATCAGAGAATGTACTCGCCTGGTATCTGAGTGTCCAAGATAAAAGTATTATCCGAGGAGTGGTGTCTGGCTCCTATTTAGAACAACACAAGTCACAACAAGTCCAGAATGGTAAAATAAAGTTCTACTATGCACTGTACATGAATCTAGGTCAAACTAGGCCAAAGTCAACTCTTGGTCAACTCTGGTCAACCCTAGAAGTCAGACTAGGTCAACCAAGTCAAACCTAAGTCAAACAAGTCTATACTAGTCTAACTAGTCTATTCTAGGTCTAATAAGGCTACACAAGTCTAACTAGACCCTATACTGACACACAGACACATCCATAGGCTAAGAGCCTAGGCTATAGGCTACTAGGCAATATCATGCCTAAAACCAACCTATAAATCACACACACAAGTCAAAATATAACTAATATATAATACACTCTAATATAGGATACACATATTGATATATTATATAATATAACTTAGAATACACATTAGCTTATAGGTTACCTATAATATATCACACATTCATATATATATCAATATATATAATAGTACACATACATTATATAATATATAGGATATATGTATTACATCTCACATATATATATTGGGATAGGAACGGGAATGTGGTGGTATACTTGTGTGTGTGATAGATAGACATGTGTCTTCAAGTGGGTACAAGAGTGTGTGTGAAGCATGTGGGTGTGTGTGAGGGTGATCCTGAAATCAGTGAGACACGAGAGTTTTAAGGCAGTGTGTAAACGAGTGTTAGGGTGTGAGTGTCATGAGGGAATCAGGAAATACATTTGTGTGTGGCAATGCAAACAGGGATTGACAGTACATGAAAACAAATCAGTTAGGGAATCATAATCTCAGGAAAAATAGGAATTCATAATAGTGTAGTGAATAGGCAATGTGAATACAAAATCAGTGGAGTTAACACATTGTGTGATAGAGAAAACAGGGAAAGGACAGTTCATTATATCTAACTCAATTTCAGTTATCAGTTTATATGAAACAAATCATCATCTAATTAATGAACCACAATACTATGAATGGGGATAACAAACATGTAGGAGAAATGAACCTCGGGTTTACAGAAATCAGTGACATTAGTAACAGTGAACCAACAAACCATAAGAAATCTGGAAATAGGCAGTTGACAGGTTATAGGAATCAAACCATTCAAACTCAGTTTTAAAGAGGAAAGGAAATCAATTTAACTACAGTTTTATAGGAATAAATTCCAACATAAAATGAATCAACATTCATTCAGAATTTACCCATTCTCAAACAAAACCAATTCGAATGTAACTTGAACCAATCTCTGGTTTAAGGAATTTATTCCAGGTTGTCAAAGAATGAATGACAGTGAAAAAATGAAATGGGAATCAATTCTCAGTTACAAATTCAAAACCCAACTCAAACCAAAACATCCCAATAAAACACAGCTAGAACTCAAATATGAGAACCACATTAGAATCCAAAATATATAAGTTCCTCATCAAAATGAATCAACATTCAGTCCTATTCCATTCGAATCCAACAAAATGTCAAAATCCCATTCTCTAACCCAAAGCCAAAATTCGAATGCCATATACCTAGCTAAACATGAATTACAACATGTGGGGGGTAATTAACAGAGGTTGAAACATCAATAGAAATGGGATTAAAAAGTTAGGAATATTGAAAAAAATAGTGTATCAGGAATGTATCAGCTACCATGCAATTTAACCAATTTCGAATCACATTTCCACATCAACAACCCAACTAACATGTAAACTTAATCTAATATAGATTATACATTATATTTAGGATCTAATTAGCAAATTAAAACATAATTTAAACCATTAATCAACTGGATTTAATAGAGAACACAAACAGTGCACTGATACGCACAGTGCATTACACATGCACGGGCGATATCGTGTCCGACACGACACGAGGGGTCGTGTCACTTGACACACGTGGTGTCAGTGGTCGCCCTTTCGTGTGTGTCAAGTATCATGTGTCAAAGTGGCATGTCCAGCTCAAAATCAGCCCCGAGTAGCATAGGAGGGAAACTGTACGCACGCGTGAGGTGCACCCGCGTATTCCCGTGTCCGTAGCGATACGACACGACACCAATACGTGCTCAGAGCAATGGAATCTCCTAAGCGATGTTAAAACCTAATTTTTCTATTCAATTACATTCCCAAAAATAAATCGAAATGCCCTTTGGGGCATTTCGTCAAACACCTATATATATGAACTGATACGTGTCCGATACGGACACGTATTGGACACGAATCCTAGGGTTAGCTACACCTACAGCTAGGGTAGGCCTAGGGCTTCCTAGATATGCAGTAAAATCAACATTTCATGGTGTCGATTCGGATTTACCTATAGGTGTGCAAAGCTCAAAAAGCCCCAAAAGAGAATAGATCCTCAAGCCACCAAAACTCTTCCAAATTATTTCTTCCCTGAAATTTCTCAATACCAACAGCAAGTCAACTAAATTTAGAGCCTATTGCAATTAATTTGGGTGGAAAAAGAATTTAAATGAAATTTTTAGGAATTATTGAAGTTGGAGACTTACCTCTTTCTCAAACTTGGAAAATTTCTAAAGAGGCTAGCCCTAATGAAGAAGAGTACTTATAGGGGGGATTCCCTAGGTGGGTTGGCTGGCCATAGCAATTAGGGTTAGGGTTTACATGGTGTTGGGCTTGTGGGCTTCTATGGGCTTAAGTCATTAGTCATGACTTGTGAAGTCATAAGCCATTCTCTAGTCTAATCAATTCCTATTCTAATTTAATTCTAATGAATAGGGTATCACTAAATTAGGTCAAGCTAGGGTTTCATAGTCTAACCAAGTGGTCCTGACTAGGATTAACTAATTGGTCAGTCCACCAAGGTCAACACTAGTCAAAGTCAACCTATTCAACCATCATTCAAATCAACTCAAAATAAATCATAAATTCAAATAAATTATATTAAATTCAAATAACCCTAAAAATGACAAAATACCCTCTAGGCTAAAATGACAAATAAGTATCCCAATAACATGGTTAGGCTCTAGGTCAACCAGTCTCCAAGGTTACACTATCAAAACACCAAAATCATAAGTCATGATTTAAAATAGTTTTAAAAATAATTTAAAAATTATCAAAAATTATATCATGATTTAATTATCATTATTAAAAGACTAAAATTACAAAATTTCAAATTATCCTTATTTTAGAAAATTGGGTGTTACACTGATGGCGGGGGTCCGCTTTCGTGAAGCGCGCAACACCGGGGGGGTCGCCTGCAGTCGAAGCTGAGGCGGAAGCCTGCTGGGAACGAGGGTGGGGCAAGAAGGGGGATGGATGCAGATGCGGAGAGACGAAGCGCCCGGGAAGGGAAGACGACCGCTCGGATCAGCGAGGGGGACGGATGAGCGCTGGGCGGCCGGATTTCTGATCGGCTGGCCGGGTGGCGACGGGGGCGGGCGGGAAGGGGCGGAGAGAAGGGGGGATGACACGGTGGGCGGTGGAGGTGGGAGGGGAAGGGGCAGAGCCGGAGCTCCCAAGATGGCGAGAAGATCGGCGGGGGGACACGCCATGGGCAGCGGCCATAGACCTAGGCGGGGGCATCGGAGGGGAAGGAGACATGGGAGAGGGAGAAGGAAAACATTGCAGATTTTTCTTTATTATACCTATATGTATACATACATGTATACATACACACATATATTTATATATATACACGTACACACACATATATATATATATATATATATATATATATATATATATATATATATATATATATATATATATATATATATATATACACCTGCACACATATATTTATATATATTTATATATACAACACATATACACATATATATATAATATATTCATATATGCATACACATGTACACATATATTCATATCTATGCATACATAATATTCCAATAAAATTCTAAATTCCTAAATACCCTTTTTCTAGTATAGGACCTATTTATATAAATATGATTGAATATCAACTAATAACGATATTTATAATATTAACTAACAAATATTTAGAAATACCCTTTTTTAGATCATTAAAACGAAATACAACACAATCATACCAAAATACACCAATACGAATGTCGTTGGATGTGCCACATGACTACATGGACTTGGGCTTGTTACGGGTCCAGTCCGAACTAGTTCGGTACAACCGGGTTCCCTAAAACTCAATAATATAATTAATAAATAAATAAATCTTCGATAAGGGTTAAGTCGCAACTTGACCTAGTTTTCCTAGTTAGGACATCACTATGGCTTGGCCTTCCCTACCAGGGCTAATACACTAGTCAAAGCACGCCACTGCACTATCCGTGCCATAATTTCTAGTCGTTTGGTACTTCAAAACTCAACCATGGCTAAGGTCATCTACCGTAATAATTAACTAAAAATTATTTATAAAATTCTAAAATCACTATTTAAATCAAATAAATAATAAAAGATATTTATAAAAAAATTCGGGAAGGAAAGCTGCACAGGGTAACCTTTATATCTTATTAGGAAGCATTGTGACTGGGACTTTAGCAGTCAGTACATCTGATTTGTCTGATAGCATGCGTCTTTGGCATATGCGGCTTGGACATATGAGCGAGAAGGACCTGTCCTTACTGAGTAAGCAAGGATTACTGAAGAACTTGATGAAGCCAAGTATGGATTTCTGTGAGCATTGCGTTTATGGCAAGCAGCACAGGGTGACCTTCAGTACAAGCAAGCAGAAGACAAGAGGTATTCTTGACTATGTGCATACAGATGTGTGGGGACCTAGCAGGATTCCTTCCAAGAATGGAGAAAGGTACTATGTCACTTTTATTGATAATTATACACGTTATGTTTGGCTATATTTCATCAAAACCAAGGATGAAGTGTTCGAAAAGTTCAAGCAGTGGAAAGCGACTATGGAGAACAGAACAGGCAGAAAGGTAAAGACGATGTTATAATGGTACTGAATATACCTATGGACCTTTTAAAGATTTTTGTGCTCAAGAAGGTATCGTTCGACATTGGACTGCTAGGAACACATCGCAGCAGAATGGGTTAGCAGAGAGGATGAATCGAACCTTGCTTAAGAAAGCAAGATGTATGCTCTCCAATGCCGGTTTAGGCAATGAATGGTGGGCGGATGCTATACACATGGCGCGGTACTTGGTTAATAGATCACCAAATCTGGCTATAGATTGTAAGAATGAGGTGATGACCGACAAACCAGCAGATTACAGTACTTTGCGCGTGTTTGGATGCAAAGCTTACTATCATGTCAATGCGGGTAAGTTGGACCCGAGAGCCAAGAAAGCAATATTCTTGGGAAATACACAAGGAGTGAAGGGCTACCGTCTGTACTGCTTGAAGGATAAGAAGTTCTTAATCAGCAGGGATGTCACATTCGACGAGTCTTCAGTGTTGGCTTCGAGCAAGAAGAGTGAGTCCGATCATGATGGTGATGTATCTAGCAAATCTCAAATAATTGAGATTGAGTCGTCTGAGGATGCATCCGATGAGGTGGAGGTTTCTGAGGATGTTCATCAATCCCCACAAGAGCGACAACCAAAGGATGAGCAGCACCAGCAGCAAGATTCCTTGGCCACCACTAGGCCAAGGAGATCAGTCAAGCCAGTACATATGTATGGATTTGAGAAACCGATAAAGCATTATGGACAACTAAATGTGGTGGCATATGCACTACCAGTGGAGGATGACGAGCCTATCACATTCAGACAGGCAGTCAAAGATACTAGCAGTGAAAACTGGATGGTGGCTATGCAGGAAGAGATTGAGTCTCTCCACAAAAATTGTACATGGGATCTGGTTCCATTGCCCAAAGGCAAGAAGGCTATAGGCTGCAAGTGGGTGTACAAAAAAAAGAAAGCTTCTCCAGAGTCAGGTGGCACTCAGTTCAAGGCAAGATTAGTGGCAAAGGGCTTCGCGTAGAAAGAGGGAGTGGACTACAATGAGATATTTTCTTCGGTGGTCAAGCATACTTCTATTCGCGTATTGTTGAGCTTGGTAGCTCATCATGATCTTGAGTTAGAGCAACTCGATGTGAAGACAGCATTCTTGTATGACGATCTTGATGAAGAAATTTATATGCATCAACCGGAGGGCTTCAAGGTGGTTAGCAAGAAAAATCATGTGTGTTTGTTGAAAAAATCGTTGTACGGGTTGAAGAAGTCACCTCAACAGTGGTACAAGCGGTTCGACACCTTCATGACACGGCATGATTTCACCCATAGTAAGTATGATTATTGTGTTTACTTTCATAGACTTCGTGGTGGAGACTATATCTATCTATTGCTTTATGTAGATGATATGCTTACTGCCTCAAAAAGCATGGTAGAGATAGATAAACTGAAATCTCAACTTAGCTCGGAGTTTGAGATAAAAGACTTGGGTGGAGCCAAGAAGATTTTGGGGATGGAGATTAAAAGGGAGAGGAAGAAACGAAAATTGTCTTTGTCTCAGAAGTCGTACATTGAGAAGATCATCGCTCGTTTTGGTATGAAAAATGTAAAGATTGTTTCTACTCCCTTGGCTGGCCACTTTAGGCTCTCAGCCAAGTTATCCCCTACTACAGATGAGGAGAAGGAGCACATGGCTCGAGTTCCTTATGCGAGTTCAGTTGACAACTTAATGTATGCTATGGTGTGCACTCGACCAGACATTGCACAAGCCGTAAGTGTGGTTTAGTCGCTTTATGACTAATCCGGGAAAGAAGCACTAGGAGGCTGTGAAGTGGATATTGAGGTACTTGAAGGGCACCACTGATGTGGGATTACACTTTGGTGGAGACTTTAGTCAAGTCAGTGGATATGTGGATTCAGACTATACTGGTGATCTGGATAGGCGCAGGTCAACTACTGGATACGTGTTTGTTTTACAAGGTGCATCAGTCAGTTGGAGGTCTATGTTGCAGGCTACGGTTGCACTATCGACTACGAAAGCAGAGTATATATCGGTAACAGAGGCAGTGAAAGAAGGCCTATGGCTTCTTGGTTTGATTAATGACTTGGGGGTGAAGCAGGATGCAGTTGATGTGCATTGTGATAGTATGAGTGCTATCCACTTGGCAAAGAATCAAGTCCATCATGCAAGGACCAAGCATATTGATGTCGATACCACTTCATACGGGATGTTGTAGAAGACGGTGATATTGCACTTGAAAAAGTATATACCAAGGACAACCCCGCTGATATGTTGACAAAGGTAGTTCCTGGAGCTATAAGTTCCAACATTGCTTGGACTTGCTCCAAGTCCTACCAATTGCTTGAGAGCCCTTAGGGGTGGACTTGACGAGTGGTTGATTTGGTGAAGCTATGCGGTGGAGAAGTGTCGGCTCAATTTTGTAGCAAAATCTTGTCGAGGTGGAGATATGAAGAAAATTGTCCAAAAATAGGCCCACAACCTTTTTTGACCATATATATAATAATCCTATACAAGATTGGATTTGACCATATATGTGGTAATCATATATAGGATTAGGATTATATTTTTTTAGCCTACATAGGATTGGATTTCTATGCTATATAAAGGGGCCTATAGGTTCTCCTTGAGATATCTCATTGTGCTTAAGTTGTTGAATAAGTTCAACACAAGAGAGCTAAAGTTGTTGAATAAGTTCAACACAAAAATTTGAGAGAGTTTTTTTTTTTTGTGATAGAGATCGAGTTCTTGAGTGTAAGAAGAGAAGTGTTGAGAGCTATTGTAATTTTTTTCTTCTTCATAGTGGAACTAAATCTCCCTTATTTGTGGAAGTAGGCATTTTGGCCGAACCACGTAAATCATTATCTTTGTGGTTGTGAATTTTCTCTGAGTTTCTTGGGTTTATTTCCGCTGTGCCACAACAAATCCATTGCCTCCCTGCTTTTCCTCTGTAGACAGTATGCCACGGACAATAATAACCCAAGAGCACCGTGCTTCACCCTCCTTTTGGTAAGGAAGAGAGAATAGACAAAAATAATACGGAAGAGAGAAACAAGAGAAGGAGAGAGACAACTGGTTTTGATATGTAAAAATTAAATAAATCAAATTATAATCTTTCTTAAATAAGATATAACCATATAGTTATCGTTTTGATTGTCAATAAATTATAACATTCTTTATATAAGATCTGTGCAGTTAATAACCGATATATATCGATTTTATAACCAATATATATCTGTATCGGTCGATGACCATTTTTTAAGAAGGAAAAAAAATTGGTTCCGATAAAATCGGCCGATACGTCCGATATTTACCGATATATCGGTTTACGAAATAACTGATATCTCACTTTTCACTTTTCCTTTATATGTTAGTTTACAGGAGAGAAAAAAGGAAAAAGGAATGGCTGCAAGAAGAAAAAAAGGGAACGGAGAAAAGAAAAGAGATCGGCAAGAAAAAAGGGCTGCTGCTTACTTCTCCTTCTTCTTCTTTGAAGTGCTGCTGCTTCTTCTTCGAAGGCTGCTGCTGCTTCTTCTTCGAAGGCTGCTGCTGCTTCTTCTTCTTCTTCGAAGGCTACTGCTGTTGCTTCTTCTTCTTCAAAAATTAGGGTAAGTTCTTCTTTTTCTTCTTCTTCTTCTTCTTCTTCTTCTTCATCAGTTCTTCAAAAATTAGGGATCAGTTCTTCTTCTTCTTCATCAGTTCGAAAATTAGGGTAAGTTGTTGTTGTTTTTTTTGCTTCTTCTTCGAACCTTTTTCCACCTTCTTCTTCTTCTTTTTTTTCTTTTAAACCTTCTTCGAAGCCTTTTTCTTCTTTTTGGGACTACTAGACACCTGTTACTGAAACTTTTGGGACTACTGGACACCTGGACACCTGTGAACTTTTTTTTTAATGTTGCAGCTGCATATTTAAAACAAGTATGGATGAGTTAATTTTGCTGCTGGATGTTGCTGCTGTTGCATATTCAATGTTATTGCTGCTGCATATTTAAAAATAATGTTCCTGTATATTTAAATCAGAAAATTTACTGTACAATAAGAAAAATATATAAAATTACGTAAAACGATAAAATTTAGGCAAATTGTGGAAAACGATATGATCCGACAAACGGAGTGTCGGAAATTAGGCACGCTCAATTTCCGACAAACCGTTTGTCAGAAAATGGACAATGTCCAAATTTCGACAAATGGTATGTTGGAAATTGAGAGTAATGGGTTTAAGGAATGCTGGGTTTACTTGTGTGGTGGGTTGGTTTTTTTTTTTGAGTTGGTTTGGTTTTTTTTTTTGTTTTGGTTGTGTGATGTTGGTTTAATTTATGTTTGAATCGGTTTGGTTTTTTCGATTTGGTTTATTTCTTGTATGTTGGATTGAGGTTTTAACCCATTGTAAGATAGTCGTTGGAATTCCAACGTTACAATTCCAACGGCTATATTACACAATGTTATGTATAAGTATCAGAGAAAGCAACGTCTTCTCCCACAAAATTTTATTTCCTTCAAAATCTCTCTCATTCAGTAAGAAGCTCTCTAGTTCGTTGAAAGCTGAAGCTCTCTAGTTTGTTGAAAACTGAAGCTCCTCTCGTCCTACCTTCATTTGAAAGTTTATCTTGTTGTCAGCATGGATCAAAATCTAACAATAATATGCTCGCTTGGAGGTGTACTAAGTGGGTTAGCATATGAAGGAGGTTTAACCCAAGTTCTTTTAGTTGATCGAAATATTTTGTTTCTTCGATTACATAATCTAATTATTGATCAATATTCTATCGATTAAGAATTTATATTAGTACATATTTGCGTATCTAATTGTATAAATATAGATAGTGAAGAAGCATGAAAATTTATTCTTCAAGTGAATGAACAATCACTGTATATTAATATCTATGTCACTCCGTCTCCATCAAGAAATAATAATGTAAGTAATATACCTGCTTGTAATATAACTTTTAACGTTGGTCCTAGTTCTTCTCACCAAGTTATTCCATTTACTGAAGAAGAATATATAGCAGATGATGGTAATAACGAAGATGAAAATAGTGATGATCTACTTGAAAATTTAGATGATGAATTTGATCATTCTAGTGATAGCCTTAGCACTCCTGAATTATTTATTGGAAAATAATTTGAGAATCGTTCTAAATTTAAATGTTTTATTAGTGATATAGCAATTAGACGTAATTTTACTTGTTCAGCTACTTTAAATAATGCTACCGGGTGTCACGACCCGCACCCACTGAGAGGGTACGAGTACGTAACAACGCCCAGCCTACGCCGCAGTGTCGACGGTAGAACGCTGTCCTAGGTCACAACATCTAACAATATAATGCTAAGCAGTTTATACTCCCCGAATGGGGGTGACATAGAAGAATGTAAACTCAATCACATCTAAGGTAGAGCATAATGGAAGATAGATAAAACATGAAATCTAGAAGAGATACAGCAGATAGAAGTCTAAGTGTCTAAGATACACAATTCCAGAAATACATCTCAAAGCTCAAATACAGTAATCCATAAATACAACTCAAGACAACTGAAAATAAACTATGAGCAAAACCCTAGCTATCTGTATAACCTCTACTGTGTCTCATCAAGGCTAGCAGGCAACCTCCAGGCTATCTGTAAAATTTATCAACAGGTCCAGTCAGGACAGGAGCGAGTACAATACATTAGGAACTTCACATATATATATATATATATATATATATATATATATATATATATATATATATATATATATATATATATATATATTATATTCCTAGGCTCAAATACTATATACACATTATAAGAATTCAAGGCTAGCATATACCTTATATTACAAATATGATTTACACCGGGATTATATATAAATGTAATAGTGCAAATTGTCATTGGAGTGTATACGCTAAAGCCATAGGTGGAGGCGAAAGATTTTCTATTGCTACGCTAGAAAATATTCATTCTTGTTTAGGTGAACTTACAACTGGTTGTCATCCATTAGCTACCACTGTATGGGTTAAAAATTAGATTATTGATAAAATTTGAGATAATCAGTCGTATAGTCCATCTCATGTTGTAAAAGATATATTTAGGGAACATCGAATACATATTAAATACTGTAAGGCTTGGAAAGCTAGAGAACTTGCTCTATCCGAAATAAATGGTAGTTATATTAATGCATATAGTAGTCTCGAAGAGTATGGTCTTAGAATTATTGAGGCAAATCCAAGTAGCCAATATGTTTTATGAAGATTACAGAAAATAATAGGTTTGAAAGAATTTTTATTTGTTTCAAGGCATGCATTGATGGATTTCTAAGGGGATGCTTACCTGTGATTAGTATTGATGCTACTTTTCTTTCCTCTAAATATAGAGATATTTTATTTATTGCTTGCGCTCATGATCCTAACTATCAACTATATCCTATTGCATATGCTGTTGCTGAGAGTGAAAACACTGATTCTTGGAATTGGTTTTTAAACAGTTTAAGAATATCTTTTGAAAGATTTTTTGATGCCTGGAATACAATTTCTTTTATATCGGATAAACAGAAAGGATTGATAAATGTCATGCGTGCTATTTTTTCGAAATTGCCTTATTTTTTTTGTATTCAACATTTTAAAGAAAATTTAAAATCGGTATGTAGATCAAAGCATTTTCAACGTAGCTTGGACTATCTTGCAAGATATTATAATGAAACAGATGCAAATAATTGCTTGGAGATGATTAAAGCTGAAAATGTAGATGTTTACAATTGGCTCGTTGGAGTAAATGATAAAAATTATGTTTTCTCACACTGGATTACAGTGTATTCTCCTTGTCCAAGACTAGATATTAATACGTCAAATCTTGATGAATGTTTTAATAACTGGATTAAAAATCTTCGTGATGAACCAATAACAACACTACTTGATGGTATTCGAGCCAAAATTATAACACTTCAGGACAAGAACAGAACAAGCTGAAAATCTTGAAACAAATTTTTGTCCGAAGATGTTAAAAACGATGGCTCATATCACAAAAGAAAACCATCAGCTGGAAATGTTACGTATAGTGGGTCATTTGTTTGAGATATTAGATCGTAAAATGAATAGAACATATGTTATTTGTTTAAATGAAGACTATTGTTCATGTTTAAAGTGGTATCATACTTTTCTTCCATGTGTACATGCATGTTATGCTTGTAATTGTTGCAATATTAGGATCGAGCATTATTATCCAGCTATATTTTCAAAGGAAGCATTAAAAAGTGTCTTTGAGCCGCACTTGGAGCCAATTTTAGTCCCTTACAACATTCAAAGTGCATTGGTTAGAGGCGACATTGGAGTACCAGATGTACGACGCAAAGCCGGAAGACCAAAGAAGAACCGTATTATGGCGAAGGATCAATCTTCCAGAGATCTCCGATGCAGTAATTGCAATGGTTTAGGACACAATAGAAGGAGTTGTACAAATCAACCAAGAGAATGAATAGGAAACATCATGTGAAGTAACTGTAATAGTTTATCAAAGAAAGGTGACTTTTACATAAATGAAAACAAAATATTCATCTATCTTCCTTTTCTGTCTAATTCCCAATTGTCTGGACGATCAAGTTCTCTGAGATTGAGTTGGGCTCTCCTTCGTATTGTATTCTCCTGGGACGCATCACCACCTTCGTCTTGTGTGGGTACTGGTGCTGATGGAGTCGTTAGTATCTGTGTATAATAACTTTCATCCAAACCATAGCTTTGGTACCAATCTGTCACTCCGGGCCACTGCGAAGTCCCCTGGGAAGTCTCCTGGCCAATCCACTGGGAAGAACCCTGGCCAGCCCACTTGAAAGAACCCTGGCCAGCCCACTGCGAAAAACCCTAGCCAGCCCACTGTGAAGTCTCCTGGCCAGCCCAGTGGGAAGAACCCTGGCCAGCCCACTGGGAAGAACCCTGGCCAGTCCACTCCTCGTCAGCTTGCTGAGGCGGGATCTCGTCAGCTTGCTGAGGCGGACTATCGGGGAACGGCTTAAAATATATATAATATAATTGTACAAAGTGTAAATGTATGCCAAATTCAAATAATTTTCGTACCTGAATCAATGTAGCGCATCCATTTACATTTTTCATCAATTTGTCCTTTGACTGGAACTACACAAAATCTGACGTATCACTGTATAGATATGCCAGCATTGATTCTCCCCAAGCATGACTCGTCGGTTCAGTCAAATCTTTCAGAAATAGCAGAAACCGTAAATTTACCAAATCCGATGCGTCGGAAAACAAAAATGCATTAATAAGGCCTAGTAAACAGGCTCTGGTGCATGCAATGACCTGAATAGAATATGAAAAAAATTATATTAGCTAAATTAAATCGAGATTTCTTCGTCATAAATATTAACCATAAATGTAATACTTATCCGTTCCTCATCAACTGAGATTTCTTCGTCACCGATACGATCTACGTGCATAAAATTCTGACGAAGCCATGAATAGGACACTAGGCCTTTGCCTTTCAATTTTGGTGCCTCCACACCTAGGTACTCCATGATCGTTGTCTCAGCAAAAAATGACTCATCAAATATTATAGGTTCACCTGTGATAGGTAGACCTAAAATATTTGCAACATCTTTAAGCACAATAGTCATTTCTCCGAAAGGTAGCCGGAACGTATTTCGTCCGGGCCACCAACGCTCTACTAGACTGAGAATCAAGTCTCTATCGTGACGTAGAAAACATATTTGATCAAGGTATTGAAAACCAAATACGTGCAATAAATCTTCTTTGTCACTAGTCAATTTCCAGAAACTAAGTTGGCCCTCGTAGTGCCATGTATTATATTCTCGACACCGTACTTCCTTTTTATAATCACATAGCTATATATAAAACATACAAACTATGTTATTACAAAACATATAAAATGTAAATTGTATTCACTAGCACAATTAAAAGTATATATATACCTCTCCAGTAAATATCAGACTACATATGTGCGACTCGTATTGCTGCTTAATCAATTATGTAGTTGGCCCACTAGTATATGACCATCGTTTTGGGTAGCCATCTGTAAAAATATGGTTGTCAAAATGCATATTTAAATACTCATGAATAAGATCTACATTAGGATCATGATTAAGGTTTACATTAGGTTAGGATTAAGATTATTACTAGGATTTTGAATACGATTAGGATAAAGGTCAATGGTAGGATTAATTTGGGGTTTAAGTTAGGTTCAAGATTAGGTTTAAGTTAGGGTTAAGGTTTAAGTTAGGTTCAAAAATTAGTGTTAGGATACAAGGATGAACATTAGTATTTATGTAATATACACTATCAATGAACATTAGTGGTTGTTATTTTCTATAAAATTGTAGGTATCATTGATTATTTCTAAAAATAACATTAGTATTTATGACACACAATTAGTGTTTACATCCTTGTATCCTAATACTAATTTGTATTGATATTACACAAATATAAACACTAATTGTAAATATCAATGAATATTAGAGCTATAGAACACTAATATATCAATGAACATTAGTGGTTGTTATTAGTGGTTGATATAAAATGACACACAATTTTATAGAAAATGACACCCAAATGTATTTTTAAAAATGTAGGTTTCATTGATAGTGGTTGTTATTTTTGGAAATAATTATAATACCTACAATTTTATAGAAAATGATACCTATCAATGAACATTAGTGTTTATGCTCGTAGGATTTTGATAGTGGTTCAAAATTAGTGTTAGGATACAAGGATGAACATTAGTGTTTATGTAATAAATAAAATTAAAAAAATATTAGTATTAGAATATGAGAAATATGTCCTAGAGAAATATGAGAAATATCAACATTAGTGTTTAGGATACAAGAATGAACATTAGAATACAATATGAGGAAAAAAAGAAAAAAAAACTAACCACTCTTCTTCTGAAGTTCTTCTTCTTCGTCTTCCTCCTCCTCTTCTTCTTTTCTTCTTCTTCTTCTTCTTCTTCTTCTTCTTCTTCTTCTTCTTCTTCTTCTTCTTCTTCTTCTCGGTTTGCTTCACAGCAACAATACTTTACTCCCCACCAACCAACCAACACTTTACTCCCCACCAACCAACCACCCCACCAACCTATTGAATATTGAACCAACCTTACGAACCGAACCAACTGAACCGCCATCGAAGTTAACCGGGGGGGATTTTCGACAGACGAACTGTCGGAATTTGGGGTGATGTCCAAATTCCGACAGACCGTCTATCGGAATTTGGGCATCACTCCAAATTCTGACAGTTCGTCTGTCGGATCTTATCGTAAACGTAAATTTCTATAACTTTTATCGTTATTAGTAATTTATACTAATTTTTTCATTGTACAGTAAATTTTCTGTATTTAAAAACAAAAAAATGGATGAGTTAAATTTTTAATTTTTTATTTCAGAAACGTTTTCGAGAGCTTCAAATGAAGGTGGAACTGGTGGTGCTTCAAATGAGGTAGTTCCGGTTAAGATCAATTCTAATGATGTTGGGTATCGCTATGGAACAGTTATGGATCCCACAAAAAAAATCAAATTACGTGCAATTTTTACCAAAGAGTAATACCGGATGGGATATCAAGATTCAAACAACACATTATTAATGAAAGGGGACAAACAAAGGGATGTGATAAGGCTCCTATGCTTGTGCAAAAGGAAGTACAAAAGGCAATTGATGAAGCAGTGAAGAAAAGACTTGAGAAAAATAGAGTCAACAATATTTTAACCCGGCCAAGCTTAAATGAGGACGAGATTGACACATTTGATGTTGAGGATGCCGATGACAATATTAAACCAACAATATTTTATATTGTAATGTTGGTTTTGGTATGAATCTTTTTGTTTCAATGCTTTAAGAAACTCTTATTCAACTGTTGAAGTGGGTACTTTTCATAGGTTTTTTCTAAGGGTACCACAAAAATTGCTTGGGGGCAACCCTTACTTGGGGGCAGCCTAAGAAGGTGAAGAATTTGCTAGGGGGGACCCAAAATTTGCTAGGGGCAGCCCAACCCCCCAAACCCTTCATTTCTTTTCATTTTTTATTCTATACTCTCTCTCCTCAAGAAGAAAAAAAAGAGCTCTTTCCCTCTCCTAAAACCCTAATTTTTTCTTCTCCACCACTCCACTCCCAATTCCTCTACCAAGATTTCTTCCACAACCTTCGTAGATTCGAAGAGATGACACACAAGTCAAAGCAACCGGAATCTAGGTACATTTTTTTCTAATTTCTTCGAAAATTTTGTACATTCTATTCAAAACCCTAGAATATTTTTAATTCTTGAAAAAGTTTTGATAAAATAGGTTTAGAATCTCTTTATGGTTCTCTTCCCTAATATTCGAACACAAGAAACCTATATTTTATGTTGAAACCCTAACCCTAGAACACGATAAACTAGCTTCTCGTTTTGGCAGTTCGGGTCTCATAACAATAGGACTGCCAGGCATGTGGCAGTCCTAATGTAAATCAGGACTGCCACAGTCCTGGCAGTCCTCTTGTGAAAGAGGACTGCCAGGACTGTGGCAGTCCTGATTTACATTAGGACTGCCACATGCCTGGCAGTCCTACTGTAATGACATATGGGAGTGGGTAACTGCATGATGCTCATATACGGGGGGTAACTGCATGTCCTATTTATGTTTCTATTATTTAATAACTGTATGTTGTCATGCAGTCCACCGGCCGCTAACAAAAGAATACGGCCCACCGCATCAAAGCAGAAGGAACGTACGGGACGTCCTCTCGAGCGTCCGATAACAATTTTCGAACCGGCGCCCCAAGCTCGGTCTCGGACGTCGCCACCGGCACGTCAAGCTCGGTCGAAGCAACGAGCTCCTACTCCTACGCGTTCTTCCGATGACGACGACGATGACGTGCCAATTGGCCGACTCCTATCACATCAAGGCGGTTTTGCTCCATTTGATGAGGTCGGTCCTTTTGAGGAGGCCGGTCCTTCTGAGCTGCCTGTCCGTCCGTCCGGTTGCTCAATGTTGGATTCTTTTGAGAACCACATTGCGTATGAAATATAAAAGAACCCGATATGTACATGACGTTTGTAAGCTACCAGTTTAGTATATTATATATATATGTATTTCATAATTGATATATTTTTCTGTTGTTCGATATACAGAGGACATATCGTATCCTTAGGGCTGTGAGTCACGGGAAGAAAACCGTGTCCTGGCAGTTTGCAAGCTTATCAGAGGTCGTCCAGAGCAAAATCATACCAAGCGGCTTGCACAATTTGGCACAAAATGCCTATCGGACAATGGATAGTGCCCTCATATCCTCCTTTGTGAAGAGATGTGTCACCCCCATTTCCTGTATTACGTATTTATGCTCGTATTTGATTTTGGCACGTATTTTATCTTCTCGACTTGCGGATTTTGGTTTCTCGTAAATGGGTTTGGACCACGACTTGGTTTTATTTTGTGGAAGTTGGTTTGGTTTGGTTCATCATGATTGGTACACTTTAACCTACACTCTACCCTCAACACAACACAACCACCCTCATTATATCTCCACCAAACTTTCTCTCTCCTCTTTACTCTCCATTAATTTTCTTCTTCTTCCTTCTTCCACACAACTCCCCAACCCATTAGGCAAGTGCACCTTGCCATCAAATAAGCACCACTTTTTATTTGTCCATTAGCTAGATTAGGCCATGGAGAACAACTTTAGAACTTGACATTTTGTGATTTGGAGTTTCCTTTGTTCTAGATCTAGATTTTTACTATTTTTGGATTTACATGGTTTTGATCTATTTAACTTTGATTTTTGTATATTTTGATGCTTCCATGTGGAAGAGAATCCAATTTTACTCAAGTTAGACCTTTAAAATTCTAGATTTGGTTTTGATTTTACCAAGATATGAAGTTTTGAAACTTAGAGTTCTTGGAGTCTTCTTCTCGGCCTGGAGAAGAAGACAGCAGCCTGCGCTCTTTAGCGCAGGGCTGGATTATGCATCCCCCTCGGCCAGCGCTCTTTAGCGCAGCGCCGACCGTGCAGCTTGCCCCTTGGCGAACTGCGCTCAACCCGAGTGCGCATGGATTCATGCGCAGTCTATCCCTGCGCCATCCATTCCTGCGCAGTATATCCCTGCGCCATCCATTCCTGCACAATCTGACCCTGTGCCATCCATTCCTGTGCAACCTGATCCAGCGCAATCCATCTGCTGCGCAGCTCACCCTGCGCACTTGGCACCCTGCGCAGTTGGTACCCTGCGTAGCTCACCCTGCGCACTTGGCACCCTGCGCAGTTGGTACCCTGCGCAGCTCACCCTGCGCACTTGGCACCCTGCACAGTACATACCCTGCACAACCTACTTATCTGTGATAAATTTGTTATTTCTTGATCTTGGCTCTTCTATAGTCCTATTTATATTAGTATTTTATTAGATATTTTACGCCCATTTTATATCCTTACGCCTTTTGTCATGAACTTGATTTTACTTAATATGTTTGGAAGGTCTATTGTACATGGCATGGTATGACAAGGACCTAGCATAACATGACAGTGACCCGTAGTGGTGCACTCCTAACAAGCACCCTGACATGATTTATCTTGATAACTTGATAGTGGCCCGTGGCGGCGCACTCCTGACTTGACTTGACTTGACTTGTATCTTGTAATTAACTCGTATAATCAACTTGACACCGTGGGTGTTCCTGCTTGCTTGTTTGTACAATCCACTTGTCTTGTCTTGCATCATGTTTAGGACGCGACTTCCTGGGTACCACGGCCAGGGACTCGCGCTAAATTGGATTAGGCTAATTATTAGATCAAACTAGAACATGGAGAATTCCCAGTCACAGGCAATCTCGTTATCTGGGTGCTTTAATGGACTTGTAGCTTGCCGACGAGTAGAGCACATTTCCAGCACACTGTCATGTGTTGCACCCTCTAAGTCACCTAAGGGTACATTTGTCTCCCGGGCAATGTACCCACCTATAACTCTCAACCCGCGGAAGGATAACTGGATAGTCTGCAGGGCTTGGGACTGGGAGTTTCTCACTTACATCTTGTTAGTAATTAGGTTTGTGATAACCCTAGTTAGTTAAGTAGTAAGCCGTAGTATTTGTTTGGCCGATTGCGAATGAATGGTGTCCAGCCTTGTCTAAGTCTTGTCTAGCTCCAGTACCTGCTATCTCCTGAGCATGTTTGTTTAACTTATCTTAACGATAAATGAGTAGAGACAGTGAGCTATTCAGGCGAAGGGTTACAACCCCGGTCCTTGTCTGGTTTAAGGATTGTAACCTGGCTCCCGGAATGGTTCCACGTCCCTAGTCGTTTATCGCCCTGTGTACTTTACTACTTGTACTTCTTTTATTCTTTATGTTCTGATATGCTGGCTTTTGTTCTTATTTGTGGCCTCCTTTGTGGCACTTGCTCTTTCTGGGGTTTGACCCAGCTGGTTTTGTGTGGCCAGATTTCGGAGCAGCTCCCGAGGATCTACCGAGCTTCCAGCCCAATGGTGACAACTAGACGGAACCCGGGCCAAGAGTGGGTTTTTCTTTTTGTTTCACCCACTTATATGTAAATTTATTCTTTTTAGGCGTTTAGCCGACGAGCACCTGTTAGCTCGATGCACATTTACTTACTGTCTGCCTACGGGCTGTAAACATGATTAACAAATCCTAGGATTGATCATGTATGACTGAACTCTTGCTAGTCCTATCATTTTGTACGACTAGCTTCATGATCATCCAATATATAATATTTGGGACGCCTTATATATATATTTGATGCTCTAACATCTTGTAACTCTGTTAATTGCTTGAGATTGAGACAATAGGCTTGACCTTAAGAGACTGCTGGCTTGTAGTAAACCCTCATATCTAGACAGCCGTGACCGTATAGTTGAGATGTATTCTATTTCAATATACGTAGCTGGCTATGTCTGCCCCCGCTCTCCAGTATTCTGGTTCTGGGGCGTGACATGGTTTAAGTGGTGGCCCATGCAGGTCTTGGCATTCAAGAAATGTGAGGGTTTACCGAATAGATGTCTCAATCAATATTCGTCCTTGATCTCTGCTTGTATCTTCAAATCCCTGAGATTCTTGACCTGGTCACACGCTTGTATCATTGATCTGCCCTGGTCCTTCCTTACTGTTCCCTATGTCGTCTTCTTCAGCGGCATTACTCCCGGACCTGCTAACCAGCCAGAGGAAGCTCGACAAGCACCCCAGCGCCAGGAAGATCAAGCTCAGCACTCTGGAGTAGCCTCCCGAGTTATGCTTTCCGGAGGCTCAGTACCTCCAGTTCAGGCAGCTCCGCCCGCTAGACAGGATGAGGGACCTTTGGTAGGGCTTATCAGAGAACTGCTTGCATCCCAAGATCGTCGAGGCGACGCCTTGCACCAGGAAGTTCATGATGCACTAAACCGAGGAGGTCCCCAAGGGAATCAGGCGGCCAACAGTTTCAAGCGCTTGAACCCTCCCTTCTTTGACGGCAGTGAAGATGCGATTGCCGCAGACGCTTGGCTTCAGGATACCGAGGTGGTTCTAGAAGCAGCTAGGACACCTGAGAATGAGAAGGCGGCGGTGGTACGCCTACAGTTGTTAGACTTGGCTCGCGATTGGTGGGCAGCTCAGGCCATGGGATTAGCAACACCAGTCACTTGGGCGACGTTCAGAGAGAGGTTCCAGATGAAGTACTTCGATACGGTGGCACGGTACGACCTGCAGACCAGATTCACCAACTTGAAGCAAGGAGGCAGAACGGTTGATGGCTATGCAACCGAGTTTTCCAGGCTGAGTAGGTTCGTCCCCACTTTGGTGGCGACCGAGTTCGATAGGGCTCAACGATTCCAGCAAGGGCTGCACTTAGAGATATTATTGGCTGTGGAGCAGTTCGAGCACCAGACGTTCGATGCAGTGTTGAAGGCAGCAAGGAGGCATGAGTATACCTCCCGGAGAATTGTGGACAGGACCGGAGGCAGGAAGCGGTCCCACAACCAGATGCACCAATCTTCAGCTCCAGCCCCGGCAGCTAGGGGTATAACCATTGGGACTCCGAGGCGGGCGGCCTCAGTGACGTCGGTTCAGCATTCGACCCCGACGTAACCGCAGCAGCAAAAGCAGAAGCAGTCTTCCGCGGTGGGATGTTCTCATTGCGGAAAGTCGGGCTATGTAGTGGCAGAGTGTCGTAGGGCGCAGGGATTATGCCTGGCTTGTGGAGGAGCAGACCACCAGATAGGGACCTGCCCGAATAGGGGAGGTCCATCATCATCCAACCTTTCTAGTTCTTCGGTGAGAGGACCAGCCCCAGTTCCAGTCCAGCAGCAGCAGCAGTACCCGAGGCCATTGTTGCCTCAGGCCCAGGCCTTTCAGCAGCAGAACCAGCAGTAGTTCACCCAGGCTCCAGCACAGAACAGACAGAGGGGTTTCCAGCAGAGGGGACCCGCAGCTAGAGGTCAGGCTATGATGATGACCATGGAAGAAGAAGTTGCACCAGGTGAGGTAGTGGCAGGTACTATTCTCGTCAACACCTTTCCAGCATCTGTATTATTTGATTCTGGTGCATCGCATTCATTCATGTCTGTACGATTCACGACACGGATAGGATTGAAGCCCGAGTCATTATCAGTGAGGCTCAATATACTTACTGGTAATGGTCTTGTGGGAGTAGATCGAGTATTTTCCTCGTGTCGGATCGTAGTTAGCGGTAGAGAGTTTCCCGCTAGGCTCATAGAGTTCCCTATGGCAGACTATGATGTAGTCCTAGGCATGGATTGGTTGAGGAACCATTATGCTAGGATAGACTGCCATGTTGGCAGAGTTGTCTTTAGTATTCCCGGAGAGCCAGAGTTTTTATTTTCCAGAGGCACAGTAGAGTCATCTCCTCCAGTATTACGGATGGCAGTAGCAGCAGTGCAGTTGCCCCGGATAGTTGAAGAGTTTTCAGATGTCTTCCCAGAGGAACTTCCAGGAATGCCACCAGAGCGGGAGATCGAGTTCACCATTGACTTGATTCCCGGGACAGCACCAGTATCAGAGCGAGTCTACAGAATGGCGCCTTCAGAGTTTGAGATTTTGTACAAGATGATTGAAGAACTTAGAACCAAGGGATTCATTCGTGCTAGTGGATATCCTTGGGGAGCCCCGATGCTTCTTGTGAAAAAGAAGGATGGTACGTCCAGGCTATGTGTTGATTATCGTACCTTGAACTCAGTGACAATCAAGAACAGATACCCTCTCCCGAGGATAGATGACTTGTTTGATCAACTCAAGGGGGCTTCAGTTTTCTCGAAGATAGACTTGCGATCAGGATACCATAAGATCAGAGTCAGAGAGCAGGACATCCCGAAGACGGCGTTCAGATCGAGGTACGGGCATTGGGAGTTTCTAGTTATGCCCTTTGGAGCGACCAATGCGCCGGCAGTGTTCATGGACCTCATGAACCGTATTTTTATGCCTTACTTGGATCAGTTTGTGATAGTGTTCCTTGATGACATCCTGGTCTACAGCAAGAGTGAAGCAGAGCACGAGCAGCATCTCAGAATTGTCCTCCAGATTCTCAGAGAGCACCATTTGTACGCCAAGTTCAGTAAATGTGAGTTCTGGCTCGATCGTATTTCTTACTTAGGTCACATCATTACCAGAGGAGGAGTGGAAGTGGATCCCCAGAAGATTATGGCTATCGAGGCATGGCCAGTACCCAGCTCAGTGGCAGAAGTTCGCAGCTTTCTTGGATTGGCCGGCTACTACCGGCAGTTCGTCTCTGATTTTGCAAGGATTTCAGCGCCGATGACCCAGTTGACCCGCAAGGATGTGCCGTTCGTTTGGACAGCAGAATGTCAGGAATCATTTGAGAAGTTGAAACGAGGTTTGATAACGGCTCCCATTCTTACCCTTCCAGATGGGACCGGAGGATTTACAGTTTATTGTGACGCTTCAGGCAGAGGATTAGGATGTGTTTTGATGCAGCATGGGAAGGTAATTGCTTATGCGTCACGTCAACTCCGTGATCATGAGAAGAATTACCCGACCCACGACTTGGAGTTAGCAGCAGTAGTGTTTGCACTTAAGTTGTGGAGGCACTACTTGTACGGAGACAGAGTGGAGATATTTACTGATCATAAGAGCCTGAAGTATGTTTTCACCCAGAAGGATCTTAATATGCGGCAGAGAAGATGGCTCGAGCTACTGGTGGACTACGATGTGGATTTGCAGTATCATCCAGAGAAGGCCAACGTTGTAGCAGATGCGTTGAGCCGGAGAGCCGGAGTTTATTTCCTGACGGCGCAACCAGAGCTATTGGCGAATCTTCAGAAGATGGGAATTAAAGTGGTTCTTCCTTCCAATGTGGCCTTGATAGCCAGCCTACAGATTCAGTCCACCATAGTTGAGAGGATCCGGACCGCACAGTTAACAGATTCCAAGATTCAGCGGCTCAGAGCAGAGTGCGAGGCAGGGAGAAGGCCAGAGTTATGTATTCATGAGGATGGTACACTTCGACACGGCACGCGTCTTTGTGTACCCAGTGGAGATATCAGACAGGAAGTCATGGCAGAGACTCATAGTTCGCAGTATTCTATCTACCCAGGCAGCACGAAGATGTACAGAGATATTCGTCAACACTTTTGGTGGAATGGTATGAAGAAGGAGATAGTCCGGTATGTCTCTCGATGTTTGGTTTGCCAACAGGTCAAGGCTGAACATCAGAGGCCAGCTGGACTTCTTCAACCTTTACCGATCCCAGAATGGAAATGGGAGCACATTACCATGGATTTCGTGACTGGATTACCCAGATCTCCGGCAGGCAGAGATGCTATTTGGGTCATTGTGGACAGGCTTACCAAGGTGGCACACTTTCTTCCATTTAGAGTTGGACAGTCAACGGCACAGCTAGCAGAGATGTATCTCAGGCAGATCGTCAGACTTCACGGAGTACCAGTCAGCATAGTATCAGACAAGGATACGAGATTCACATCGCACTTCTGGCATAGTCTTCATCAAAGTTTGGGGACTCGTCTCAAGTTCAGCTCAGCGTATCATCCGCAGACAGATGGGCAGTCAGAGCGTACTATACAAACTCTCGAAGATATGTTGCGGTCGTGTACCCTTGACTTTGGTGGTTCGTGGGAGGATTACCTGCACCTGGTAGAATTCTCGTACAACAATAGTTTCCAGGCCAGTATCCAGATGGCACCCTTCGAGGCTCTGTATGGTAGGAAGTGCAGATCCCCGTTATCATGGGACGATGTCGGAGAGAGGCCGATGCTCGATCCAGAACTGATTTCTCAGACGGTTGAAGTGGTCAGGAGAGTCAGAGATCACCTCCGAGTTGCTCAGGATCGCCAGCGCCATTGGGCCGATGCTCATCGGCGTCCCTTAGAATTTGCCGTCGGCGACCATGTATTCCTTAGGATCTCGTCTACCCGCGGCGTCATTCGTTTTGGCGTACGGGAAAAGCTTAGTCCTAGGTATATAGGGCCGTTCGATATTCTGGAGCGAGTAGGCGATGTGTCCTATCGTCTCGCTCTTCCGCCGTCGCTAAGTGAGGTACATGATGTATTCCATGTGTCCCAATTACGACGGTACATCCCGGACCCGAGCCATATCCTAGATCATTCGGAATTGGTTGTTGGTACCAACCTTTCGTATGAGGAGAGGCCCGTGTCTATTTTGGACCGGAGGGAAAAGACGCTCAAGAACAAGACTATTAACTTAGTTCATGTTGCTTGGGGTCATCACTCTCTAGGAGAGTCAACGTGGGAGCGTGAGGACGACATCCGATCGCGATATCCCTACCTGTTTGACTCGTGAGGTATAATGTCTTTCTTATGCCTTACGCTTTCCCTTCCTTGCTTGCATTGTATGATTGTATGATTGAACTGCTTAACGTAGCTTGCCTGTGGTTAGTATAGCTTACGTGGAAATCTCTAGCTCCTTGATTAAATTTCGAGGACGGAATTCTTTGAAGGTGGGTAGAGTTGTCACCCCCATTTCCTGTATTACGTATTTATGCTCGTATTTGATTTTGGCACATATTTTATCTTCTCGACTTGCGGATTTTGGTTTCTCGTAAATAGGTTTGGACCACGACTTGGTTTTATTTTGTGGAAGTTGGTTTGGTTTGGTTCATCATGATTGGTACACTTTAACCTACACTCTACCCTCAACACAAAACAACCACCCTCATTATATCTCCACCAAACTTTCTCTCTCCTCTTTACTCTCCATTAATTTTCTTCTTCTTCCTTCTTCCACACAACTCCCCAACCCATTAGGCAAGTGCACCTTGCCATCAAATAAGCACCACTTTTTATTTGTCCATTAGCTAGATTAGGCCATGGAGAACAACTTTAGAACTTGACATTTTGTGATTTGGAGTTTCCTTTGTTCTAGATCTAGGTTTTTACTATTTTTGGATTTACATGGTTTTGATCTATTTAACTTTGATTTTTGTATGTTTTGATGCTTCCATGTGGAAGAGAATCCAATTTTACTCAAGTTAGACCTTTGAAATTCTAGATTTGGTTTTGATTTTACCAAGATATGAAGTTTTGAAACTTAGAGTTCTTGGAGTCTTCTTCTCGGCCTGGAGAAGAAGACAGCAGCCTGCGCTCTTTAGCGCAGGGCTGGATTGTGCATCCCCCTCGGCCAGCGCTCTTTAGCGCAGCGCCGACCGCGCAGCTTGCCCCTTGGCGAACTGCGCTCAACCCGAGTGCGCATGGATTCATGCGCAGTCTATCCCTGCGCCATCCATTCCTGCGCAGTCTATCCCTGCGCCATCCATTCCTGCGCAATCTGACCCTGCGCCATCCATTCCTGCGCAACCTGATCCAGCGCAATCCATCTGCTGTGCAGCTCACCCTGCGCACTTGGCACCCTGCGCAGTTGGTACCCTGCGCAGCTCACCCTGCGTACTTGGCACCCTGCGCAGTTGGTACCCTGCGCAGCTCACCCTGCGCACTTGGCACCCTGCGCAGTACATACCCTGCACAACCTACTTGTCTGTGATGAATTTGTTATTTTTTGATCTTGGCTCTTCTATAGTCCTATTTATATTAGTATTTTATTAGATATTTTACGCCCATTTTATATCCTTACGCCTTTTGTCATGAACTTGATTTTACTTAATATGTTTGGAAGGTCTATTGTACATGGCATGGTATGACAAGGACCTAGCATAACATGACAGTGACCCGTAGTGGTGCACTCCTAACAAGCACCCTGACATGATTTATCTTGATAACTTGATAGTGGCCCGTGGCGGCGCACTCCTGACTTGACTTGACTTGACTTGTATCTTGTAATTAACTCGTATAATCAACTTGACACCGTGGGTGTTCCTGCTTGCTTGTTTGTACAATCCACTTGTCTTGTCTTGCATCATGTTTAGGACGCGACTTCCTGGGTACCACGGCCAGGGACTCGTGCTAAATTGGATTAGGCTAATTATTAGATCAAACTAGAACATGGAGAATTCCCAGTCACAGGCAATCTCGTTATCTGGGCGCTTTAATGGACTTGTAGCTTGCCGACGAGTAGAGCACATTTCCAGCACACTGTCATGTGTTGCACCCTCTAAGTCACCTAAGGGTACATTTGTCTCCCGGGCAATGTACCCACCTATAACTCTCAACCCGCGGAAGGATAACTGGATAGTCTGCAGGGCTTGGGACTGGGAGTTTTTCACTTGCATCTTGTTAGTAATTAGGTTTATGATAACCCTAGTTAGTTAAGTAGTAAGCCGTAGTATTTGTTTGGCCGATTGCGAATGAATGGTGTCCAGCCTTGTCTAAGTCTTGTCTAGCTCCAGTACCTGCTATCTCCTGAGCATGTTTGTTTAACTTATCTTAACGATAAATGAGTAGAGACAGTGAGCTATTCAGGCGAAGGGTTACAACCTCGGTCCTTGTCTGGTTTAAGGATTGTAACCTGGCTCCCGGAATGGTTCCACGTCCCTAGTCGTTTATCGCCCTGTGTACTTTACTACTTGTACTTCTTTTATTCTTTATGTTCTGATATGTTGGCTTTTGTTCTTATTTGTGGCCTCCTTTGTGGCACTTGCTCTTTCTGGGGTTTGACCCAGCTGGTTTTGTGTGGCCAGATTTCGGAGCAGCTCCCGAGGATCTACCGAGCTTCCAGCCCAATGGTGACAACTAGACGGAACCCGGGCCAAGAGTGGGTTTTCCTTTTTGTTTCAGCCACTTATATGTAAATTTATTCTTTTGAGGCGTTTAGCCGACGAGCACCTGTTAGCTCGATGCACATTTACTTACTATCTGCCTACGGGCTGTAAACATGATTAACAAATCCTAGGGTTGATCATGTATGACTGAACTCTTGCTAGTCCTATCATTTTGTACGACTAGCTTCATGATCATCCAATATGTAATATTTGGGACGCCTTATATATATATATTTGATGCTCTAACATCTTGTAACTCTGTTAATTGCTTGAGATTGAGACAATAGGCTTGACCTTAAGAGACTGCTGGCTTGTAGTAAACCCTCATATCTAGACAGCCGTGACCGTATAGTTGAGATGTATTCTATTTCAATATACGTAGCTGGCTATGTCTGCCCCCGCTCTCCAGTATTCTGGTTCTGGGGCGTGACAAGATGGCACCTGGAGACCAACACATTTTATCTCCCAGCAGGAGAGATGACCATTACACTTGACGACGTCTACCAGATACTGGAGATGCCAGTGACCGGGCACGTAATGACTAAAGAACATTACACCAATAAGAAATCCGTGAAATGGTACGAGAAGATCGTCAACTTCGTCTCAATTCACCTTGGACTTCAGGCTACGAGTTTTACAACTCTACCAGGCTTCAAGAAGTCGTACGAAATTCCTCTATCGTTTCTGTTAGACCACTTCATGGATATGGAGGTGGATGACGATGACGATGATACGGTCGACGCGGTGGCCCGTGCGTATATGTTGTTCGTCCTAGAAACGGTCGGTATTTCGGACAAGTCCGGAATGTCGATACATGCTGGGTACATGCTCAACTTATCTGAAGTGGATGACTTCATTGATATATCCTGGGGAAGCGGTATCCTAGCCAATCTTTACCGCGAGCTCGGCATCGCATCCCGTGTCGGGACTAAGACAATGGTCGGTTGTCAGACTCTGCTACATGTAAGAAAACTTCTAACAATTTAATCTTGTATACTTCAATTTGTTGTTTAATTTTTTACTATTCATTTATAAATTGAATAGGCATAGATATACGAGCACTTTTCGATTCTCAGACGGGGTGACCTGAATCCAGAGTATGTTGAACACCTTCCTAGAGTGTGTCGATGGAGGCCATCCCAGCTGGAAACTAAAAATTGGCAAACACTGGCTTCCATTCGTGAAGTACTAAACAATTTGGTGCCAGAAGAGGTACTAATTTTTGACTTACTTTTTTATGTTAATTTTGTTGTTGTTAACTGTTTTCCTACAGATTTTTTGGAATCCATACCGGGATTTACGTGAGCTGAATCGTGAGGTCCAACCAGTTTCTTTATGTCATGGCATGATCACATGCTATGATATCACGGAGCCGTACATGCCAGATAGAGTACTTCGTCAGTTTGGCTTCGTGCAAACTGTGTCGAAGCGCACACTACGACTGTTGGAGCCTCCGCGCAGAGCCCAACCTTTAAATTAACAAATCGACGAATTTCGACTGGGTGACCGACTTTTACTCCGAGTGGCAACGACATGTACTTCGGGAATCTGAAAGACGACCGGTCACCCAGATGGCCGACTACAGCGAGAACTATATGCCGTACTTTCTGGGGGTCGGACATCCTAAGTTGTCGAACCCTACCAACCCGGGTCCCGTGGCCGTCAGAGCAATTGGAGATCTTCCTTCCAAAAACGTCTTGTATGCTAGGTTGATGAGGATGGTGAGTTCCGTATTTGTAATAAGATTGAGATTTTCATGTTTGTAGACTTAATTCATTTATACTTTCATTTTCAGTCTCAAAAGGTGAAGGAATTGGCCCAGACACTCCAGAGAGGTTGCCAAAGTGACACTAGTGTCGCGGTCGCCAACGAGCTTGATCGCATCGACGACGTGGTTGACTTCCCCTTCATGAACAATAGGGAGACTCGTTCAAAGTCCCGACATGATATATAGTTGGATCTGGATATTTTTCTTGTTTCAAACTTAAGTTGGATGTGGAATAGTTATGTACTTGTTTGAAACTTAATTTGGATGTAGAATGTTTGAAACTTAATTAGTTGTGATGAATTATTGTATTGTGATGAATTATTGTAGTTGGATTATTGTTATGAATTATTGTGATGAATCTTAAGTTGGATGTAAAATATTTATGTAGTTGTGATGAATTATTGTTGTTTATGTACTTGTGATGAATTGTTGTTTTTTATATACAGAGTATCAGTATCAGGACTACCACCCCCTTGGCAGTCCTACACTGAAGTAGGACTGCCAGGGTGCTGGCAGTCCTAACTAAAACTTGTTGTTACAGCAAGTTTCAATTAGGACTGCCATCACCCTGGCAGTCCTACTTCAGTGTAGGACTGCCAGGGGGTGGCAGTCCTTATACTAATACTCTGTGATGAGATGATTCAAACATGAAACTCTGTCACAGAGTTTCATAGGTAGGACTGCCACCCCCTGGCAGTCCTATACTAAAGTAGGACCGCCAGGGTGCTGGCAGTCCTAACTGAAACTTGCTGCAACAGCAAGTTTGAGTTAGGACTGCCAACACCCTGACAGTTCTACTTTAGTGTAGGACTGCCAGGGGGTGGCAGTCCTACTTATTAAACTCTATGAGGAGCTCCTCAACTGAAACTCTGTCACAGAGTTTCATAAGTTGGACTGCCAGTCCCTGACAGTCCTACACTAAAGTAGGACTGCCAGGGTGCTGGCAGTCCTAACTAAAACTTGCTGCAACAGCAAGTTTGAGTTAGGACTGCCAGCACCCTGGCAGTCGTACTTTAGTGTAGGACTGCCAGGGGGTGGCAGTCAAAGTAAAGTTCCAGAGTTTCAGTTGAGGAGCTCCTCAGAGTGTTTCATAAGTAGGACTGCCACCCCCCTGGCAGTCCTACACTCAAGTAGGACTGCCAGGGTGCTGGCAGTCCTAACTCAAACTTGCTGTAAAAGCAAGTTTCAGTTAGGACTGCCAGCACCTGGCAGTCCTACTTCAGTGTAGGACTGCCAGGCTGGTGGCAGTCCTACCTATGAACCTCTGTGACAGAGTTTCTCAAACTGAAACTCCGTGACAGTCCTACTTTTGTCACACATAATTGCACACAGGTACATACATATAACACAGATAACACACAGGTAACCACATATAACACAGATAGCACACAGGTAGACACATATAACACAGGTAGCACACAGTAAACACTTATAACACAAAATTTACTCCATATAGATTAGTGGACTTCATATTTCTCTGTATACAAAAGTGGTCCTCCATATACAAAATGTCAAACCGTAAATATATCTATACTTAGTCGATTTCGATATCGTAGTGTCAGCAGGTAAGTCTCTTGGTTCCTCAATCTTCAACAACTTCTTACAATGGTTGATCTGATCAACGAAAGGTGTGGTCCAAGCGATGGCTTCGACCGGTGCTCTTTTGTACCAAACTGTTAAAGGTGGAGGAATCGGAGAATTAGACAACATCATAAAGCAAATAGGTTTCATAGATTATGACCGTGCATAAGATTGGTGTCCATAAATAGCAAATTGTGTTAATAGCAAGACCGTCTTATGTACAGCAATTGGTGTCCATAAATAGCAAACACCTTTACTAAATGTATTGACTAAAACTTTGCATTCAGGTATAACAGATTAGGACTGCCAGAGAGGTGGCAGTCCTTCACATATGAAGGACTGCCAGGACCCTGGCAGTCCTACATATGTAGGACTGTCAGGGTCCTGGCTGTCCTTCTTATGTGAAGGACTGCCACCTCTCTGGCAGTCGTAATCTATGATCGGGACTGCCAGAGTGTTGGCAGTCCTCTGTGTCGCAACACGAATTTTAACCCGATAAAAAGTTAAAATTTAGTTACCAAGAGGGCTTCCGATGCATCAAAGTGTTCTTCGGACGTGGCGGGAACGTGTTCTTCGGACGTGGCGGCAACATTTGATGATTCCGGATGTTCCATGTTCAATACTTTTCTACATTAAACACATAATTCAACTTTTATATGTGAAATTCATGTTTAAAACATTAAACATATATTAATTCGATGACTTACCAATAAATGGAAGAAGTCAATGACCTAGAGTTGAGGGAGAGAACAATTTGGAAAAAATGTAAGGAGAAAAGTAAAGGGTTGGGGTTAAATTCTTTGACCTAGAGTTGAGGGAGAGAAGAAAAGAGTTGAGGGAGAAAAGAAAAGAGAAGAGGGAGAGAGAAAAAGAAAATAAAAGTTGGTATTTATACCTTTGCTTGGGCTAACCCCAAGTAAAAAAATTTGATGGCAAACTTGTAATATTTTGGAACATTTTTGGGCTAGCCCCTAGCAAAAATGGTGGTGCCCTTAGAAAAAACCTTTTCATATTGTAATATTGGTTTGGGTTTGAACCGTTTAGTTTTAATGCTTTAAGAAACTCTTATTGCATATTTTATGATAGATAACTATTAATGTGTTGTTTATATATAAAAAAATTGTTAAAAATATAAACTGATATTTACTGTTATAAAAGTGATATATCACTGATATATCAATAACTTTACTGGACCGTTATCATAAAAAACCGTTTTTAACTGCATAGTATAAGGTACAAATATTCTCAATCGTTAGATGTAATTTAACAAAAATCCCACTGACACAAATAACTATGCTCATTTGCTCAATTAGTATCTGTGCACATTGGATAGCCACTATATATATATATATATATATATATATATATATATATATATATATATATATATATATATATATATATATATATATATATATATATATTGTATCCTTATGTGGCCAACCCGTGCTTCCAACACTGCGGGAGGGAGGATTCGACCTGCGCCCTCTCGAGCCGGAGCCTCAGTGAGTAACCAGTTGAGCTACCCACTCTCGAGCCAGGGCCTCAGTGAGTAACCCGTGCTTCCTAAGTTGGAAGCACCACTGTTGTGATGTTGTATTTTAATACCTTTTCCGCTATATGCGAGGAATAAATTCACCCTTATTCCAAAAATATATATATATATATATATATATATATATATATATATATATATATATATTTTATATATATATAAAGTCGGGTTTTGAGTTCTTGGGGTAACCCGACACATGAACCCGAGTCCAACCCGATTTTTGATCGCGTTGAAATATTTTAACCCAAATCCGAGCCCGAACCCGAGTATCTTCAACCATAACCCAATCCATTAACAGGTTTACCTGATCAGGCTCAGGTTTAGCCCGTCCGAGTTGCACCCCTAACCTTATTAATTGTCCAAAGTTCCATGAAAACAGCCAGGGTCGTATATATTATTAATGTAAAATCTCAATTTTTAAGGTCTAGCATTCTATCACGTCTCGATAAAAAATAGCTCATGAACGTGATGTCGTACAAGTCTATATTGTACTTGTACAAGACAAAACAACACAATTAATGATAATTATCATAAAACAACGATATTGCAACAATACTAAGTAGTTATATTAAAGTCACGATATGACATACAGAAATGTGATCTTTATTGATATTTGCAACGAAGTAGAAGACTTGTAGCGGAATACAAAACTTAGTACAGAACACAAAGGGGCTCTGAATAGCCAACTGATATACTTGCCATCTTGACATGCAACTCGCCGACTTGACTTACAACTCTTTGTACAACCGAATTATAATGTTCCATAAATTATGCCCTTATAACAGAAGACAACATCTTTATTAGAATATGTCGTATATCCAAATCTTTTTTATCACTTCTATAGCTCATATTAGGTTATCCAAATCTGTCGTGTAAGTACCACCTGACAGCTTCTCAAGTTTCTTTTTCATAACATCGTTTCTATCACTTTTACAGCTCATGTTAGGTTATCCTAATATGTCCCTAAAAACTCATTAAATTTCATATTTTTGAAAATAAACTAATAAAAAGAGTAAAAAAAAATCAACTTTACAATAAAAAACAACAAAATAACTTAACAACATCACAAAATAGTCTAACACAACATTTGGTTTAAAAACAATAACATGACACAAGTTTTTATGATAGAAGACAAATTGTTTAAAATTTAAAAAAAAACATAAGATAAGATAATCAACGAGCCAATATTCCACATTCTTTCCTCTTCAAAGTCGTTAGAATAAGCATAATTACAAACAAAGTTAACATAACATAAAAATCATTTGGCAACAAAAATATATATATATAAGCAAGCACATCAAAATGAGTTGTCTTAAATAGGGTTGTTTGTGTGAAATATGTTTTCTTTTGTGACATGTGCAAGGTTGTAAAAGACGCTAGGGGCTGGTCGGAATGATGACTAGCACCTAGCACATCTGGGCGGAGGCAGTTCAATAAAAAATCCTCCAAAATTCCAACTGAAAATTGCAAAAAAAAAAAGTCCACAAAACACATACACCAGGCACTAGGCATCCGCATAGGCTGAATTGTAAAACAGTGGATATGTGATAAAATTATAGAGAGAGAAAAAAAAGGAATATAAAAAGCAAAGAAGATTGAAAGAATAACCAAAGTGAAAAATATCTAACTAATGAAGCTAGGGTCAACCATTTGACCATCTTGCATCCTACAGACTTACGGTGCTTCTTAAGGGTTCTTAGAATTTTGAAGCAATCTCAACCCTTGTTAGCAATTCGGCAAACCAAAAAAATTCGGAACGGCAAAAGAACGAACATAAATCAGCTCAGTACAAATAAAATATGTTCAAAAATTCGGTCAAATATTCAAAAAATAAAAATATTGAGGTTATAAACTTCACATTCTTCAATATGTTGTCAAATTTAGTTAATTAAACAGGTTCCCATCACATTTTTTGTGCCAATTTTTTCAATAATTTCTACAGAACGTTTAAAACATCGCATACTTAAAATTTACGTACTGATTTGGATCTGTCAAAAGTACGCAAGTATTATACGTTGATGAAAGATACGGAAAAACTCGCATATAATACGAGTTTTATTCGGGTGATTGCCAACAAGGATCTCAACTGCAAACACAAAATGAATAGACAACAGATACTGGTCAGAGTTTGTGTCCGGCATAAAAATTGTACAAAACTAGCATTTCTCTGAAATGAAATCTGATTAGAAAGTTACAACTAAATCAAATGGATGTCCCTACATAAACTTGTACAGAATTAAACATTACTCTGGAGTACGGACCCTGAAAGTTACAACCAATGTTTTAAAACCCGGTGGATCACTCAGCTTCATTGATATACATAAATGGCTTTATTAGAAAATCAGTCAGTGCTACTGACATTTTCCTTCAGTCTACCTAGCAGACTTAAGGACACCTAGAAGAACAAAGAAACCATGAGATCAAATACAATCCATCATCGATTCCGAAGTTCAACACTGAACAACTCCTAGAGTCGGTGTCAATTCAACCAAGAGTTATCAGTTTCAGTAAAATACCCGAGTCACAGTATTGACGTAGAATCTGATCCTCCTCTAGCAATGCTCTGCTCTATTTTGTTGGAGAAGTTATATAACTGTATGCTGGAATTCGGGAAGATATGTCGTTCCAATAAACCCAAAACATCGGAACAAAGTCATGTTTGCTATAGGCCTAATCATGATCTCTGTAGCAGCAGGTTGTCATCCATACAGCAAAAAGATGAAAATACACATCAAATGCAGAAGGCACACAACAAGCCCATGAATTATCATTCTACACAATATTCATCTCTCTATAAGATGCAAATATGAAAAGTTCACTATCATATATTTAATTGTAAGAACAAGAAACCACATTTTACCAAACTTGGTGTATGTATTTCAAATATACATTTCTAAAGCTATTTTTCGTGACGTCAGCTTGCACGCATGGAATATTTTAGTACTGTATATGATAGTAGAATTAGAGATGTTTCATAAAAAGAATCAAACCAACAGACTCACTATTTAGGCCCTGATGATGCTTTGGCTAGAGGTTAAATTCAGGACTGGCAGTACATGAAAGTCCGTCAAAAGTTTGGAAAATATTCAAAGAAGGGTGAATTATTATTAGAAATTCTAGGGCTAGTCTGCTGATGATATGATATTACAAGGCATTTGAGTTCAAAACTTTTTAAGGTAGTCACAAGAATACATGCACAAATTGTTGCAAAGTAAATATAGAACTTTGTGGTTACTTGCAGTTTATACTATAATTGATGGTCCACAATTACCTCAATTGACACCTCTATATTTTGGTTTTAGTAGTCTAATATCTCAAACTGTTTGCAATCATACCACAAGACTTGTTGCGATTACTAGTGCTAAGTGGAATTTACTTACAGAAATTTTCATATAAAGTAACAAAATTATCTCTAAATGCATGTGGGGGAAGAAGTTTGGGAATTTGTGGGAAGGGCAACGGCCCGCCAACTGAGTTGGTGGTGAGTTGGTGGAAGGAGTGAGAAAATGGAGCGCTCGCCAACTGAGTTGGTGGGCCATGTGCTTTCCGAAATCTCCAACTCAGTTGGCGGCTGGCAGCAGCAGAACTCTCCAATTGAGTTGGTGGGGATTGCCAGCGTTCACTTCAACGTTCCCGAACCTGTCAACTCAGTTGGCGAGGATTATCCCGTTGGCTCTCACCCTATATAAGCAGCAACACTCTCTCAACTTAAAGACACAATTTGAAATTCTGATCTATCCTCAAAGGCTCCTATATGCTTCTCTCCTCAAAGGCTCCTACAAGCTTCTCTCCTGCAAGCCTTCTACAAGCTTCTCTCCTACAAGTCTCCTACAAGCTTCTCTCCTGCAAGCCTCCTACAAGCTTCTCTCCTACAAGCCTCCTACTAGTCTTTATGGATCGTAGCGTAAGAATAGTATGCTCGCATGGAGGTAACATAAATGAGTTAGATTATGAAGGAGGAAAAACCATAATTTTTTCAACTTACCTTAAAAGTAGTTTTAAAATTTTATGTAATCTAATTATTGAACGTTGTTCTATTCGATACGAATTTATTTTAAAATCTGTTTTTAATTCTAGATATTTTTAGTAGATGACGATGGAGCATGAAATTTTGTTCTTTAGATTAATTCACAATCACGATATATAAATATTTTTGTTATTCAAATATCCACAACATTTGATAACAGAAATAGTCAACGCGTGAATTATTTTGCGAGTGCTAGTTTTTTTCAACAAATTGTTCCATCTTTTGAAGAAAATCATTCCTCAGACGAATCTAATGACGATGATGATGATAATGATGAAAATAGTGATGATTTAATTGAAAATATAGAATATGAGTTGGATGATAACATGGATAATGCTACAACCCGTGAATTATTTATTGGTCAAAGATTTTCTTCTCGTTCTAAATTTAGAAGTTTTATAAGTAATGTTGTAATTGAACATATTTTTAGTTATTCAGTTAATGCTATGAACAATGCTCGTGGAATTATATATTCTTGTGATCAATCGAACTGTAATTGGAGAGTATATGCCAGATCCATTGGATCTGGCGAAATAGTTAAAATAATTACGTTAGAAATTTGTCATTCTTGTTTTAGTGCACTTACATCCGGACATCATCGACTAGCTACTGTTGCATGGGTTAAGAGCATGATAATTGATATAATTAGAAATAATCTATCGTACAGTGTATCACAAATAGTTAAAGATATATATAGAGAACATCGTATACATATTACTTATTTCAAAGCATGGAGAGCCCGAGATATGTCATTAGCTGAAATAAATGAAAGTCATGTTGAGGCTTATGCTAGTCTTGAAAAGTATGGTTTTAGAATTATGGAGACCAATCCAGGTAGTAGATGTTTTCTTAAAACCGTCGAAGATAATAGCTTTCAAAGAATTTATATTTGTTTCAAGGTGTGCATTGACGATTTTTTAAGAGGTTCTTAACCGGTTATTAGTACTGATGTTGCATTTTTTTAATTTAAATATCAAAATTTCTTATTTATTGTTTGTGCTCATGATCCTAACTATCAATTATATCTTATTGCATATGCTGTTGCTGAAGGTAAAAACAGCGATTCATGGTCATGGTTTTTAAACTCATTAAAAATATCGTTTGAAAGTTCTCTTAAGGAATGGAATAGAATTTCATTTATTTCGAATAAACAAAAAGGGCTAATAAATGCTATACGAAATGTTTTTCCAGAATCACCTCATTTTTTTGTATTCAACATTTTATATAAAACATGAAACAAGTTGCAAAAGAGAAAACATTTCAAAACATGTTACATTCGCTTGCTAGATCGTACAATCAAACGGATGCTTTGTTTGAAATAATTAAAGCTGAGAACATAACGTTGTATAATTGGCTTATTGGTGTGAACGATAAAAATCGTCATTTTGTACATTGGATTACAGCGTATGCTCCTTGTCCCAGATTAGATATTAACACTTCTAATCTTGTTGAATATTTTAACAATTGAATTAAAAAATTACGTGATAAACCAATAACAATACTTCTCGATGGTATTAGAGCCAAGATTAGAACACTTCATGACAAAAATAGAAACAATGCTGAAAATATACACACAGATTTTTGTCCGTAGATGTTGAAAAGTATGGCTCGTATTATCAAAGAAAAACATCATCTAGAAATATCAGGTGTTGATAGTTACATACTTGAAATAATAGATCGTGCAACAAGTAGAACATACATCGTACGATTAGACGATAGATCTCGTACATGTTGTAGATGGTATCATACTTATATACCGTATATACCTGTATGTTTTGTGTGTAGATATTGTAATATTAATATTGAAAGTTTTTATCATGCACTATGTTCTACGTCGAAATATATGGCATCACCTGTAATATGCAACCCTAATATGTTCGCCACATCACATAAGGTGATCGTCATCTCGCCCACTGGAAGTTAAAAAGTGTTGCGTTCTAGCCACCAACGCTCAGCGAGACTTACAATGAGGTGAACATCATGGATAAGAAACTTAAGTTGATCTAAGTATTGAAACCAAAAATAATGCACCAAAGCCTTTTGGGCGGTATTTAACTCCCATGTGCGATATCTTCTCTGTGTCCGCCAGTTTTCATGCTCCCGAGTTCGTAATTCAAGGTCATCATCGTATAACTATAGACACTTAACTAAATTAGACATATACTAAATTGAACATTTAACTAAATAAACTATTTTAATGACTTTCCACTAAACAGTAAATTGTATAACTATAAACAGTAAATCGTATAACTATAAACACTAATTTGTCTACAAACAGTGATATTCATATATTAACGAAATAAATAAATTTTCTTCAAATATTCCTCTCCACTAAATATCTTAGTAGATATGTGATTTTTCTGTTGCTTCCTAATCAGTTCAATAGTAGGTCCACCGGGAATACGACCGTCATTTTTGTTAGCCATATGCCGAAAAAATTAATAAATGCGATTATAAATATGGAAACCTAAAACAAATTATTACTATAAATATGAGAACATAAAAAAAATAATTAATAGTGTAAATATTTACCGAGAGAGATTGAGGGAGTGTTGTTAGAACTTGCTGTTAGGGAGAGGGAATAGGGGGGCGGGGGGTGGGGGGGGACTTGTTGTTGGAGAATGAGAGGGAAGAGGGGGAGAATGCTGTTAGGGAGGGAGGGGGAATAGGTTGGCCCATCCAACTCAGTTGGCGAGGCCTTCCCGGCCTAGAACCCGCCAACTCCGCCAACTGAGTTGGCGAGCACCTCATTTCCCCCACCAAGCCCGCCAACTCAATTGGCGAGCCATCCACCCCCCCCCCCCCCCCCCCCCCCTCTTCAAACTTCTTCCCCCTCATGCAATTAGGAATAATTTGGTTACTTTATACGAAAATTTCTGATTTACTTATAATTTTATACAGAACAGTAGTAATTTGCTAGGCCCAGGTACTGAGAGTTGCATTAATTAAAGAATATGCTACTAGATAACGACACGACTACTATTGAAGAAGAAGCTGCTAAATGCAAAGGAGCATGTTGAAATTTGCTATGTAAAGGTATATATTTGCATACTCCCCTCAATCTCCATGGACATGAAATACTTGATTGACTCGTGTAGAAAGAATATAAATCATCTCACACTTGATCCAGTCAGCAATAAGGTTACAAGGTATTGCATTTCATAAAACCAAAATATAAACGAAAGAATAGTACCACATGATATAAACGAATATTATATCCCTCATGAATAATTTGTGGCAATCTCTAACATGTTATCAGCCTTGGACTTCTTCCTTGTCCAACACCAGCAAAGAAATTGCAGATTCTGGAATGATAACCTAAGCTACTAGCTTCCATAGACAAGGACACGATACAAGAGTGATGGAATGATAACAACTTTTATTCTTTAGTTTAAAATATTAAATCTTCTACCTCACTCTGTACAACATATGAAATGTATGCCTACGGAGTGATGGATAAATGTCCAAGAAATGTTTATATAGCCCCCCACTCCCACACAATTAGTACAAAATATTTCTCATTTAATGTTTTTCCACCATTCATTATTATTAGACCATAGAGAAAAAAAAAAATTAGGATCAAGGGAAGTAAAATGCCACTGCCAATAAATCCTAGCTAATTGGTGTAAACAAAATGTGTTTGTTAATCAAACATCTTCTCTTTTGCAAGGCATGACTCATTAAAGAAAATTAAAAACTTCCAACAGCTCCTTAGAAGCTGATACACTACTGAGAGAACAATACCCACATTCATCTATAATCATAAGTCCAAAATGATTAGCCTCGACTTTGTTCAATAACTTAAAACTTCATGGCAACATCTACTAACGAGCAAACAAAATATATCAAACCTTGTTTCTTTGTTTTGTTCGTCTCTCCTCAAGTTTGTATTGACTGAAAGTTGAAAGCCTTACCAGCACAAGCTGCAACATAAGCTTCGTAAAGCCCCGGAACCTTCTCCTTGTTAGGGACCAGGTACCTCTCCAAGAAACTCTTGTTGCTCATGAAGAAATCGCTGGCCTTCACTGCTGGAACCTCACCCCCCTTCAGAACTCTCATAACGGAATGCCGGGGCCTCAGCCTCCTCTTGAGGCTCAGAGTGAACATCACCGGGTTGTTGAGAAGGTAGGAGATCTCAAACCCGACCTCCTCGGCGAAAAACCCCATCTTCTGCCGAATATTCTCCTCGGTCAAATTGAACAGCATCGGATGCTTCTTGATCACAGACACGACGTCAGCCTCGGACCAACCGAGGCTCTTCAGGAGCTCACACTTTGCGTCGAACGCCTCTTTTGTGTTGCAGGCGACGCAGCGGAGGGCGCGCAGGAACCCGCCCGAGCTGGCGGAGGAGAATCCCAGCTCCTCGGCCCTCACGAGCAGGGCCCTGAACATTTCGGGTGTCCGCGTCACAAGCCTGGGGATCCTGAGGACAATATTGGCGATCTGGCAATCGCTGACCCGGCGCTCCCTCAGTAGGGAGAGGTTCGGCATGAGCCTGCCCGCAATGCTGGTGCGCAAGAGGTAGCTGTTCCTCCGGCAGGCCTTGAGCAGGTTCTCGTTGGTGCCTAGCAGAGATTGCCAGAACTGTAGCCTCGTTCGTAGATCGGAGGACCAGAGCAAGCACGGGCTCTCGGAGACGAGGTCGGCGATATCGGGTTCGGAGAGCCCGAGATCCTGGAGAATTAACAGCTTGGGCTTGAGGGTTTTGTCTAGGTTGGTGTAGAGGAACCGGGGTTCCTTGGAGACCAGCTTCACGACGTGGGCGTTGCCGAAGCCGGCCTGCTTCAAGAAGCGGAGGATGGAGTCCGGGTCGGACGGGGATCTGGCCTTGTGGAGGTGGACGCAGGCCTTGCTTGCGCTCTCCGGGGAGAGGCCGCAGGAGTCGATTAGGTATTGTACCAGGGAGTGGGGTTTGGGGGGTTTGGCGGCGGCGGCTGTGGCGGTGGCGGTGGAGAACCATAAGAGACCATGATGGCGAGGCCAAGAAGAGGTGAATTTGCTTCTGAGAGCATTGAAATGGTGACAGAGCTTGTTCATTTTGTTTTACATGTAAATGGGGAAGAGAAATCGTTCTAAACCTGCTTGCGGAATTGCCTCCATGGTTTTACTTGTCTCGGCTTTGGCTTCTATAGCTTATCGCTCCAGTCCTGTGATTTCAGAAAGCGGCTTAGGGTTTAGAAATTAAAAAGCAAAGTATGCAGGTTGGGATCTACCTTATTTATGGGTGCAACTCATAGCTCGAGCCCGGCCCAACCTCGGGTTCAACGTATGAAATCCAAGACCAAGTCCGGAGGATCAGATTTGACTCGGATTGAACTCAGATTGGGTCGGGTCCATCGGATTTATCAGGATCTAATATAATATTTGAAATAATTTTAAACAAAAGCAACATTAAACAAATAATCAAATAGCAATCAAGTCTAGATCATTACAAAATACAGGCTGAAATAAGATTTATGATACCGAGTTGAAGAGTTTGGTTGGAAAAATTTAGATTTTAAACTTTTTTATTTAAGAAGTATGAAACAATATATATATATATATATATATATATATATATATATATATATATATGGGAATTTTTCAATACATGAACGTATCGCTATATGACAAAACAAGTGCATTGAAAAGAGTGAAAGTTATCTCCTTGACTTGGAAGTTAACTTAATATAGCAGGTCATATTAACCTGGTAATTTAATATATGGACTTCATTGAAAAAATTAAAGTACACAACGTCTTACAATAGCAAATTTGCCAACCGGTCAAAAGAGGAACATTGCATTAAATGATGTTCACTACTCTAATCATATTACAAGAAAACCCTTTTAATAAGAACCATATATATATATATATATATATATATATAAGTCGGGTTTCGGGATCTTCGGGTTACCCGAGTCCAATCCTATTTTTGATCGGGTTCAAATATTTTAACCCAAATTCGAGCACGAACCCGAGTATCTTCAATCCTAACCCAACCCATTAACGGGTTTACCCGATCTAGCTCGGGTTTTGTAGTGCCCCGTCCCGCTCAGTCAATCGAAGGAATAGGAACGCCGACGGCGTTCGAACTTAGCCTTGCAACGGCTACTCGAAGACATCGCTCGGTCGAGGCGACCGCTCGCTCAGGTGGGGTAGTTTCGGTGAACTTGTCTCATCTTAGCCTTCACATAATACATCGCATGTTTTTAAATTGCACAAGTAGGCATTGATAATAAAAGAGACGAATCCACATAGCCAAAGGGAATAATCCCGACGAGTCGAATTGAGTTAGAATATGAAAAGGTCCAACGGTCGGCTTAGAGTTGGTGCACGGCGTGCTTTGAAAATGACACTCGGTCCTTCGTCCCGTGGCTTGGGAGAAAAAAAAGTTGGTCTCCGCCACAAGCTAAGAGTTAGCCAAATTCATAGGCATCGCCCGTATCAATGCTTCATAAAGCATGCACGGTTTCTTCGTCCAAGGCGTGGCATAGCCTCTGCTCGCCGACGGGTTAAGTTGTATTGCACGGCTTGTGGCATAAGTCTAGGCACCTAAAATAACTTGGTTGTTCAAGTCGAACGCGTGCACGGCACGTTCCCACGACGCAAAGCTTGATGCAGCCTTTGCTCGTCAAGTTGTTGCAAAGTAAGTTAGGCAAGTTACGTTAAGCTATCAGGAGTAGTAGAAGGCACGGCCCTATAAGTTCTACGGCCGGGTATAACCACATAGTCTCACGATCATAATGCCTGTCACATAGAGTATGACTTGGGCGGTGGTGTCACATAGAGTTTCATGTTGGTTTGAGACACGATGGCACGGATTTAGTATTTTAAGGCACGGGCCACGATTGATTCATTGAGTTTAAAGTGTTCAATAGTTGTTCTTGAGTTGAGTGAAATGATAGGGCAAGAAAGAAAGAAGAATGCTCACGACTGGGTCGTTGAGGCAAGAAAGAAGAATGCTCGCGACTACGGGTCGTCGAGGCAAGATCTCAGATGTTAAAAAGTGTTGAACTTAGCCCTGAAAAAGTTGGTAACACTAGAAGTAGAATGACTGTGTGAGACGTCAGTTTGAGTCGAGTCTTGCATGGTCATTGGATAACTTGTACAAGGTAAAATAAATCTGTTTCTCGAACGGCGACCCCGGCGGCCCAGGTGAACCGTTGCGATAGAGACACTCGTAGCTGTGCTGGATGACCGCACGGGTTAGCGGGGATTTGCAGCGGAGCTAGCTACTCGCGTTGGCAAGGAGCGTCCGTCTAATCAAAAACTCAAAAGGAGTCCATTATAGCGCTGGGCGCTAGTGACTAGTTCATATAGATGAGTCGGCATGGATGGCGATCCGCGTGTATGCCTATGGATTGAGTCGAGTATTGAGTGTAGTATATCAAGGAAGTCGAGTTGAATGTGTGAGTATAGTTGGAACACAAAAATATTGGGCCGAAGATTGGGTTGCAACGTAGACGACGTGCTTCGGCACGAGATGTGGCGTCGAGTCTTGAGTTATCGGCATATAAGTTGCATTGTTTGGATGTGAGTTGTCCTGAGTCTAAGTCAGAAAAGGCCGCAAGGAAAAGTTGGTCGAGTGACACTTAACGTGTCACGACCCGCACCCTAGAGTAAGGGCAAGAGACGTGGGTACGTCCAGCCTACGCCGCAGTGTCGGCGGTAGAACGATGTCCTAGGTCAAACATCTAACAAAATAAAGGTACCTGTACAGTATATACTCTCCGAATGGAGGTAACATAGCAGATACAGTCTCAATCACATCTAAGGTAGAGCATAATAAAGATAGATAAAACATGAAATCCAAAAGAGATACCGCAGATAGAATTCTAAGTGTCTAAGATACACAAATCCAGAAATACATCTCAAAGCTCAAATACAGTAATCCATAAACACAACTCAAAACAACTGAAAATAAGCTATGAACAAAACCCTAGCTATCTATACAACCTCTACTGTGTCTCCTCTAGGCTAGCAGGCAACCTCCAGGCTATCTGTAAAATTTATCAACAGGTCCAGTCAGGACGGGAGCGAGCACAATACATCTCACGCAGATCATAACAGGTTAGAGAATATAAACATACAAGAGAGTACGATACATGAAACTGAAAGAAAGTACATGATGTAAACAGAGCGAGAACTGTAATAGAAATATCTACTATAAGTAGAGAGCTACCAGTGACTAGTGATTTAGAGTACAAAGTCGACATATGAACGGCTGGATTTGCACATGACTATACTAAAGAGGTGCACATGGCTATACTACTTTGGAATTGTTCACATGACTATTTATACTCTCCCATACCCAATCAATACACAAGGATCCAAACAAGTTATGTTACGTACATGGTTTTCACATGAAACCCATAAATGGGTGCACATGAAGTATACACGAGAGCTCATACATGAGTGCACATGAAGTTCACATGGGGGCCCATAAATGGGTGTACATAAAATTTACATGAAGGCTCATAAATGAGTGCACATGCAATATAGGTTATACATAAGATACATAGAAAACATGACCGATTTATGATAGCACATGAGAGTACACAAGCGAGCACGAACGAGCATGAAGCACATGATAACATGAATAACATGAGAGCGAGGAATACACGATGTACATGAAACACATGACACAATATATCCGATGCTCCCGAGGGGGATAACATCTCAATGTAGGGATCCATATAGTACCAATCCGTGATAATATCGTGGCAGCATCAAATAAGGTAAACTAGAGCAGAAATATAATTCTAAGCAAGTTATGAAATGATCAGAGAATGTACTCGCCTGCTATCTGAATGTCCAAAGGAAATATACTATCCGAGGAGAGGTGTCTGGCTCCTATTTAGAACAGCACAAGTCACAACAAGTCCAAAATGGTAAAATAAAGCTCTACTATGCATTCTACATGATTCTAGGTCATTCTAGGTCAAAGTCAACTATTGGTCAACTTTGGTCAACCGTACTAGTCAAATTAGGTTAACTAGGCAGTACTAGGTCTAAACCTAGACTAAGAAGTCTCATTAGGCCTAACCAAGCCTAGACTAACACTCACACAAAATCACAAAGCTACACAAGTTATCAAACACACATTACATATATATTCATATATATTTTTATTACAAGCAAGGTGCATAAAGACAAGGAGTGGTGCATAAAGACAAGGAGTGAGTGATACATGAATGTGGATATGGCAATGTGTACATAGCAGTACAATGTGTTCAAGTGTGAGGGTATTATGTTAGAAGGATAACATTTAGCAAGGGTTCATTGTGTCATATAGAAGAAATAACATGTAAAGCATATGTTTAGCATGTGTGTGTGTGGGTGTTAATCATAACAAAAGGGTTTATTTATACATCAAAGGGTTTACTCATAACAGTAAGTAGGTTTTATGTGTATTCATGCTTGGGGTTACTGTCAACATGTAGAAGGGGATTTTAACATATGAACATGGTGCTAAGTGCTAATATGGCATCATACATTCCTATCATGTTGGCATTCATATATAATATACATTCATACTTGATTACGTTACTTACTTACATATGGATACTTGCATACAAGTTTCAATACCTTGCATTACCCACATGCTTTCATTTCATCCATTCATTCATGCATTGCATTGCATTCATTCATTCATGCACCTATACATACATATTTGAATACATTATATACTTTCATACATTATATCATTTATGCATACTGTATATTATATTACATTCTCTTAACACACACACATATATATACACATGCATACATACATATTTGTCCATACAAGGATACACAAAATGCATATGTCGTATAGTAATCTTCTACTTAAAATCAATACTGTACAAATTAAGCATTCATTAAATTCTAAGATTAAAGTATGTTATAGATCTTTGTGTTAGCTTTCCGAAACTTTAAACGGATTGCATTTTCGTGTCCGGAAGCTCCCGGAATCGCAAAAATACCGAAACGCGTTAGTCTTTCGTACAGCTGACACTCAAATAATTTTACAGAAAGTTTCAAAATGAATTTGGCTTATTAAAATATATATTTGGAAAGCTAACTTCGATACGGTTCTTTTAAAAAAACGGAAGATAAATCGGAGTTTTAAGGTAAAAGTTATGACATTTCTAAGTTGCTATTGCTACTAAAAACGTGGATAAATATTATGACGAATTTAGGTAGTTTGAGACAAAAGAAACACAAGTATATAACATAATATATCAAGAACTCACTCTCTACACTAATATATATATATATATGAGACACTATAGAACACATCTCCAATACAAAAATATGAGATTAAACATGTAATAATTCATTCATACATAACAACACATAGTGTGTCCAAATTTGGGGTTTTCCCACATGGATACAACCACAACACAAAGGACACTCATATGACCTCCAAATGGACACGAAATGGACACAAATGGAGATACAACCATGGGAGTCATTCCTATGGGTTCAAAATATTTCTATATGCATGTAGGGATAGATTAGAGGAGAGATTATACCTTCCGGGAGAGAGATTCAAAGAAAAATCCTTCCGACACGACACCGACACGTAGAGATTCTAAAAGGACACGAACGAGCTCCGAATCCTCCCAAACTTGGCTAGCACCCTCTAACCATGAAGTAGAGGAGAAATTAAAAAAATTTGGTGGAAGAAATGGTTGATTTGGAGATGAAATCAATGGAGGTTCATCTCTAAATTAATTTGGGGAAGAACAAGAGAGAGAAAGAGGATAAAAACAAATGAATGAAGGAGTGACTCACTCCTTATCCCCCCCATAGGTGGCTGCCCAAAAAGGGTGAGGTGTTCCCTACTTGAATGTCCAAAATACCCTCCACTAATCTATTTGATTTAAATTAGGAATGGGTTAAAGGTTGAGGTCAATTTAGTCTAGTTTAAGTCTCTAATTAAACTAAACCTATCCATAAATAATTAGTCTAACTACTAACTAAAATTAATATCATGTGGACTAAAATTAATATCATGTGGGTCATGCCTAACTATTGTGTGGGTCCCACTAGAGTCAAACTACCCCCCGGATTCCCGTTTCAAGTCGGATTGAGTTGAAATTCGAACCCGACTCAAATAACCCCAAAACAATATCATAAATAATAAAATAAATTTTAACCCCAAAACAATATCATAAATAATAAAATAAATTTCAAGCCCAAAATAATATCATAAATAATAAAATAAATTTTAAAAATATTCAAAAATGTAAAATGACAAAAATACCCTTGTTTCTGAAAACTGGGGGTGACAAATCTATCCACCTTAAAAAAATTTCGTCCTCAAAATTAAAACAAAGCAATCACAGGAAACACATGCAGAAAATAATCTCATTCAAATACTTTTCAAAAAAAAAATCAGTAATAAAAAAATCTCTTTGAGGCACATCAAACATTTGTAAATAAAAACTGATACGTGTCCGCTATGGACACAAAACCATCACAAAATCACACCTATCAAAGGTCAAAATCAACAATCACCAAAGCAATAAATATCAAAATAATTCAAAGAGGTCAAATGCAAAATATCCTTAGGCCAGAAATGACATTAAAACATCATAATCACATGGTTAGGCTTTAGGTCAAACAGTCTCTACGGTTTCACTAGCAAAACATCAAAATCACAAGTCATGATTTTAAATAGTTTTAAAATGATTTAAAAATTACCAAAAATCATATCATGATTTAAATGTCAAATCAATAAATGATTAAAATTACAAAATTTTAAAATTACCCTCATTTTAGAAAACTGGGTGTTACAAGTCTACCCACCTTAGAAAAATTTCGTCCTCGAAATTAAAATGTTCATACTCCTTCTAGGTCAAACCTCCCACAATCAAAGTCTCAGAACTTAAACAATCATACGATTTAAAAGGCTGACATACAGGATCATGGCATACGGTGGTAGTGAAAGTCTCATCTAGGTATACTAGCCATGTTAAACCAAAACGGTCATAGGGTATCAAAACATACAAGCAATCTAGGGTGCTAAACTAGAAAAGATACAGAAATAATAATCATCAAGACTGTAAGGCAGTCTACCATCCTATATGAAAACTGGTACTTATCAAAATAAAATAAAGTTAACTACAATTTATCTAATAAGGGGTACTATTCAAGAAAATCAAAATCAAAAGTTAAAGAATGAAAGCCAATTGCATGGAAATCTAATCACAATATATTTATTTATATAGCGTTAGAGAGGGAAAAGTTAGCATTATGTACAAGTTATGTAGTTCGTGTGTGTATGGGTGTATGTGGACATGTTCATATGGTTAGATAATAGGCGTGTGTATGTGAAATATACATGAAAGTGCATAGAAGGATTTGGGTTTCAAACAATAACTATCAAGTTACACTAATCATGGCATATTATTTAAACAATCTACAATACACAACTCATTTGATCATAACATGCATGGCTAACCATGTATTTATGTATATATAAAGAGGTAGAGATTTAGTTATGTATCTATATACATTATAACATGTATGCATAAACTCTATATATATATCTATATAGATATATGAACATAACATAGAGAGGAAGGGTTATGTTACATGGCAGTGTATACTATGTTAGAGTGTGGGTGTCACTATACAGGGTTATAGTTTTAGTAATGAAAGGTTAGACCCAGTTTTAGTTCAGGATTTACATACAAGAATCTGAAATAAGCTAACATTTAAACCAGTATAATATTAACCAACCCAATGTTTATCACAACCTAACATGTAAGAGTATAAACCTAACATCATATCCCTATATACAACAATGTACATAGCTCCAAAATATTACATTTAAAAAAAAATAAAACAGCAAATTGAACTAAACATTTGGAATACAGTATTAAGGGTTAATATGCACACAGTCTTAGATTTGACAAATTCAAACACAAAACTCAACCAATTTATTTTGAATTAAAACCCTATGTATAACATACATGTGCAGTGATATAAACATAACTAATAACATGAAATTTATATTTGAATTACAAAATTTAACTGGAAATGCAGAGAACCAGTCTATGTTACTGTACTGTATCAGAAATATTGGGGTTTTGAAAATTTAAATATCAACAACATATTAATACGTATTTAAATAGTTTGGAAATCAAAGTGTAGCATGCATACGTGTCAGGCAAAGAGTCCGTGTCCACTATATATATATTCTCATGTTCCAATATAAAAATTTAATTCTACATCAAGACCAACATTTAGATTCCTATCAAGTCTTGATTGGGTCAGTTGATGATTTAGTAGCAAAGGGCCGCGAGGCGGCGATATGGTTGCGAGGCGCGGCACAAAGGATTTGTAGCACGGTCATAAGGAAATTGGGTACTACCGCGTAGTTGCATCTCTGATTTTGGACCGTAAGGCAAACACGACTTGATAGGTTAATGTTGTTGCAAGCACGAGATGGTCTAGAGACACAAAATAGGCCAAGGCGTCGGTCCAAAAATTGATCCTAAGGAAAAAGTAGAAAGACAATCATAAAGGGGACTATGTTGCACAAAGTAAATAAAATGTGTTGGTTTTGTATGGGTGGGCGAGGAGCTCATTCCACCAGTATACTTGAGTACTGACACCCACATAGTTTTATGTGTGCAGGCACAGGTAGAAGCTCGTGGCGCGGAGCTCGCTTGGATGCGTCGAGGCACGGAGTTCCTTGGCGATTCGAAGCGTGAGGCCGCATGGAGTAAAGACTTATACGGGACATAATGTATGGACATCGCCTTCCGAAGCATCTGCTGGTTCAAGACATGTATTGAGAGATGAGAGAGAGCTGAGTGACTTGTAATGTGAGATGAGTGAGCTTGAGAGACTTGTAATCTTGGCCTTGCGCCCCATTGTAACCTTGTTTCAATATCAATAAAGAGCTTCTTTTGAATAACTTGTGTTTTGTTCTAATTTCCGCTGCTATTATTCAATGTCTCTGCATAGGACTTATGTGCGACGACCCCGTCGCAGCCGCTGAAATCGGCCGTTATGGAACCCGCCTTGCACGAGCGCAATCTAGGCTCGTGCGGCATCACGCCTTAGCGAGAACGATCGCTCCTATGGGAGCGGGGCGTGACATAATGGTATCAGAGCACGGATTTACGTCCTTGGACTATCGATTGAATTCTTTAACTTCGTTGTTTCCGCAAACTCTGTTGCTTCCGCAAAGATGATATCGTTGGTGCGCTCTCTCTCAAATGTCCCACGGATGTCCATACAATAAGTCTAACTATTTTGCAAAACGTAGGAGAACAGTTTTTGATAAAACAAAAAGATGGTTCGCGTAAGCACGGTTGGCTAAGTCGGGCTGGGCAAATACACCGAGGATTGCGTCAACCTTAGAAAAGTCGAGTGCGTGATTCGATTTGTCTTGGACGAGAATGAGTTGAACTCGATTGAGTAAATGAGATGACTATCGATAGGGGTGCTATCGAGCGACAACAACGTCGGTGCGATATAAATGAGCGTGCTTGGAAATTGAGGAATAGTTCGAACGAAAAATTTGAAGAAGTCGATTTTGATTCGAATGATAAGTTGAGGATTTATTGAATGACTTCATCCCTGAGTGGTGTATGCAATAGCCTCAGGGATGTCGATCGATCGATTGAGGATTCAGGGTGTCAATGAGTCTATCAGCAAGCATCGCGCGTATGCAAAGCCTTAGATTGAATGTCGCTGAACAAGTTGTAGTCTTGAAGATTTGACGGATTGATTCGAACAACCTAGAATTTACGTGCACGGAACGTGCACGGGATTGAGAATTGCGCAAGTATGAAACGCAAAAATGATCGAGTAGATGAAATTGAATCGAAGAAAAGTTAAGGTGTACAAAAGGATAACTTATTCGAGGAAATACGTTGGTCGATGACTTAAGATAGACGGATGAACGATACATGAATTTGGGTTTGAGGAAATTGATGTTGTGAACGATTTGAGGGGTAACGATCGAATTTGAATTTGAATGTCGAGGAGATTATCCAGTCGGACGATAGCATCATTCGTACGACTCGAAATTGGTTGCAAACGAAGATCGTCAGGTTACGTATATCGTCGATGGTATTGAGGCGTATCAAAGATAATATGCGATAACTCGGGGGTACTCTAACTCGACGAATGACGATCGTTTCACCGTGCAAGTGTTATTGTTCGGTTGGATGCTATATTTAGGATTTTGGTCAAGATGAATGTTGGATAAAAATGATTGTGTCTTGATGGTTACGCGGATAACCACAACTTCGACGATCTTGTCTTGCACGAGCGCAACTCTAGCCTCGCACATGCGTTGCGTCGGATTTGGGACGATCGTTCCGCGTGAGCGCTGACATAGTGATTCATGTCGCGGAAATGATCGAACTCGAAAAAATTAGGATGCGGCAACTTTGATTGTCTCGACTTGTCGGTTTGATGCGAAGAAAATTTTGTAGATGTTAGGACTTGCGATTGATGAATGAAACAAACTTGAGGATCGAGTAGGTCCAATCCGCGCATCGAGACTGAATTAGTCTAGACACAAAACAAGAGTTACGTTCCGATGAGGATGATTATCCTGCGGGAGCGTGCATGGTGATTCATGCCCACCGTGGATAATCAGAATCGCGTGAGATCGGGGCACAACATATTGTTGAGCTAGACGACCTCATGATCGATTACGTGAATTGGAATAGATGATTTAGGAAATGTGGAATATGAAATTTTGGTTAGCGATGAATTGCGTCATAGCGTGCTAGAATTGAGAAGGATTGATAGGCAAACTATATCGAACGTGTTTGAAGGGACAGACTATATAAGATGACTTATTGAATGAGCGATTTTGATATGTAGTGAAATTGGTTGAAACGTGAGTTATCGTAGGATGGCTTTGCTGAATGACTCGAACCCCGTGCGACGAACGTTGGAATGTGTGTAGGGAATCGATGCTCGATGTTTAGAAATCGGAGTGATGCGAGCTTGGGTAGAAAACCCCGTACCATCGACTTGGTTTGACCTTAGGATGGGGTCAGTGTTGATATTGTTGTTCAGGAACTATGATTCCAATACTGACGAAAGACATATCCTAGCGGTTAGGCAGACGTCCGAGTGCAAAGTGGTAGGAATTATGGAGGCACCACTCGCGAGTATCGGTTGACATACATGTATATCAGGGACGCCCGAATATGTGCACGATCCGACTCGAGTGGTGATGACGGATTCTCTATCACAAGGCTTGGCCGAAATGCATGTATTTCAGGGACGCCTGAAATGTGTGCACGACCCAACCAAGTGATACGTTGAATTCAAGTAAGACTTGAGGAACGGGAGAGTGTCGAGGATTTTGAAATCGTGAGTTGTGAAGAAAGGATTGATGGTAGCACGAGCGTGGCTCGAATTTAAGAAATGCATAGGAGTAGTGTGTGCGAGAGTCCTTGAATATTGAGTAAAATTAATAAGTCGATAAGTGTACTCAGTTAGTTTCAAGGACAAAACTTTTTCTGAGTGGTGTATGATGTAGTGCCCCGTCCCGCTCAGTCAATCGAAGGAATAGGAACGCCGACGGCGTTCGAACTTAGCCTTGCAACGGCTACTCGAAGACATCGCTCGGTCGAGGCGACCGCTTGCTTAGGTGGGATAGTTTCGGTGACCTTGCCTCATCTTAGCCTTCACATAATAAATCGCATGTTTTCAACTTACACAAGTAGGCATTGATAATAAAAGAGACGAATCCACATAGCCAAAGGGAATAATCCCGACGGGTCGAATTGAGTTAGAATATGGAAAGGTCCAACGGTCGGCTTAGAGTTGGTGCACGGCGTGCTTTGAAAATGACACTCGGTCCTTCGTCCCGTGGCTTGGGAGAAGGAAAAGTTGGTCTCCGCCACAAGCTAAGAGTTAGCCAAATTCATAGGCGTCGCCCGCATAAATGCTTCATAAAGAATGCACGGTCTCTTCGCCCAAGGCGTGGCATAGCCTCTGCTCGCCGACGGGTTAAGTTGTATTGCACGGCTTGTGGCATAAGTCTAGGCACCTCAAATAACTTGGTTGTTCAAGTCGAACGCGTGCACGGCACGTTCCCATGACGCAAAGCTTGACGCAGCCTTTGCTCGTCAAGTTGTTGCAAAGTAAGTTAGGCAAGTTACGGTAAGCTATCAGGAGTAGTAGCAGGCACGGCCCTATGAGTTATACGGCCGGGTATAACCACAAAGTCTCACGATCATAATACCTGTCACATAGAGTATGACTTGGGCGGTGGTGTCACATAGAGTTTCATGTTGGTTTGAGACACGATGGCACGGATTTAGTGTTTTAAGGCACGGGTCACGATTGATTCATTGAGTTTGGAAAGTGTTTAATAGTTGTTCTTGAGTTGAGTGAAATGATAGGGCAAGAAAGAAAGAAGAATGCTCATGACTGGATCGTTGAGGCAAGAAAGAAAAATGCTCGCGACTACGGGTCGTCGAGGCAAGATCTCAGATGTGAAAAAGTGTTGAACTTAGCCCTGAAAGAGTTGGTAACACTAGAAGTAGAATGACTGTGTGAGACATCAGTTTGAGTCGAGTCTTGCATGGTTATTTGACAACTTGTACAAGGTAAAATAAATCTGTTTCTCGAACGGCGACCCTGGCGGCCCAGGGAAACCGTTGCGATAGAGACATTCGTAGCTGTGCTGGATGACCGCACGGGTTAGCGGGGACTTGCAGCGGAGCTAGCTACTCGTGCTGGCAAGGAGCGTCCGTCTAATCAAAAGCTTAAAAGGAGTCCATTATAGCGTTGGGCGCTAGTGACTAGTTCATATAGATGAGTCGGCATGGGCGGCGATCCGCGTGTATGCCTTTGGATCGAGTCGAGTATTGAGTGTAGTATATCAAGGAAGTCGAGTTGAATGTGTGAGTATAGTTGGAACACAAAAATGTTGGGCCTAAGATTGGGTTGCAATGTAGGCGACGTGCTTCGGCACGAGATGTGGCGTCGAGTCTTGAGTTGTCGGCATATAAGTTGTATTGTTTGGATATGAGTTGTCCTGAGTCTAAGTCAGGAAAGGCCGCAAGGCAAAGTTGGACGAGTGACACTTAACCCACAAGTCTTGATTGGGTCAGTTGATGATTTAGTAGCAAAGGGCCGCAAGGCGGCGATATGGTTGAGTCGCACATAGTTGCGAGGCGCGGCACAAAGGATTTGTAGCACGGTCATAAGGAAATTGGGTACTACCGCGTAGTTGCGTCTCTGATTTTCGGCCGTAAGGCAAACACGACTTGATAGGTTAACATTGTTGCAAGCACGGGATGGTCTAGAGACACAAAATAGGCCATGACGTCGGTCCAAAAATTGATCCTAAGGAAAGAGTAGAAAGACAATCATAAAGGGGACTATGTTGCACAAAGTAAATAAAACGTGTTGGTTTTGTATGGGTGGACGAGGAGCTCATTCCACCAGTACAGTTGAGTATTGACACCCACTTAGTTTTACATGTGCAGGCACAGGTAGAAGCTCGTGGCACGGAGCTCGCTTGGATGCGTCGAGGCACGGAGTTCCTTGGCGATTCGAAGCGTACGGCCGCATGGAGTAAAGACTTATACGGGACATAATATATGGACGTCGCCTTCCGAAGCATCCGCTGGTTCAAGACATGTATTGAGAGATGAGAGAGAGCTGAGTGACTTGTAATGTGAGATGAGGGAGCTTGAGAGACTTGTAATCTTGGCCTTGCACCCCATTGTAACATTGTTTCAATATCAATAAAAAGCTTCTTTTGAATAACTTGTGTTTTGTTCTAATTTTTGCTGCTATTATTCAATTTCTCTGCATGGGACTTATATGCGACGACCCCGTCGCAGCCGCTGAAATCGACCGTTATGGAACCCGCCTTGCACGAGCGCAATCTAGGCTCGTGCGGCATCACGCCTTAGCGAGTACGATCGCTCCTATGGGAGTGAGGCGTGACAGGTTTAGCCCGCCCGAGTTGCACCCCTAACCTTATTGTCCAAAGTTCCATGAATACAACTAGGGTCGTATATATTATTAATGTAAAATCTCAATTTTTAAGGTTTAGCAGTCTATCACGTCTCGATAAAAGATAGCTCCTGAACATGATGTCGTACAAGTCTATATTGCACTTGTACAAGATAAAACAACACAATTAATGATAATTATCAGAAAACAACGATATTGCAGCAATACTAAGCATATATATTAAAATCACGATATGACATATAGAAATGTGCTCTTTATTGATATTTGCAACGGAGTACAAGACTTGTAGCGGAATACAAAGCTTAGTACAGAACAAAAAGGGGGTCTGAATAGCCAACTGATATACTTGCCATCTTGACATACAACTCGCCGACTTGACTTACAACTCTTTGGTACAACCGAATTATAATATTCCATAAATTATGCCCTTATAACAAAAGACATCTTTATTAGAATCTGTCGTATATCCAAATCTTTTTATCACTTCTACATCTCATATTAGGTTATCCAAATCTGTCGTAATCCAAATCTGTCGTATAAGTACCACCTAACATCTTCTCAAGTTTATTTTTCATAACATCTTTTTTATCACTTTTACAGCTCATGTTAGGTTATCCTAATTTGTCCCTAAAAACTCATCAAATTTGATATTTTTGAAAATAAACTAAAGAAAAAGAGTAAAAAAAAAAAAAAAAACAAATTTCCAATAAAAAACAACAAAATAACTTAACAATATCACAAAATAGTAACACAACATTTGGTTTAAAAACAATAACATCACACAACTTATTATGACAAAAGACAAATTGTTTAAATAAAAAAACAAACATAAGATAAGATAATCAACGAATCAATATTCCACATTCCTTCCTCTTCAAATTCATTAGAATAAGCATAATTAAAAAAAAAAGTTAACATAACAAAAAAAAGCATTTGGCAACAAAAAAAAAAAGAATATATAAACAAGCACATCAAAATGCGTTGTCTTAAATAGGGTTGTCTGTGTGAAATATGTTTTCTTTTTGACATGCGCAATGTTGTAAAAGACGCTAGGAGCTGGTCGGAATGATGATTAGCACCTAGCACTTCTGTGCAAAAAATCCTCCAAAATTCCAACTGAAAATTGCAAAAAAAAAAGTCCACAAAACATATAAATATGCATAACTGAAGGTCAGGTGGGGGGTGGGGAGGAACTAGGCGGACACCAGGCACTAGGCGTCCGCTTAGGCTGATTTTAAAAACAGTGGATATGTGATAAAATTATATAGAGAAAAAAAAGGAATATAAAATGTAAAGAAGATTAAAAGAATAACCAAGTGAAAATATGTAACTAATTCAAGGTAGTCATGTCAACAAAAACCTGGTAGCAAAATGAAGCTAGGGTCAACCATTTGACCATCTTGCAATTACTTCCTACCTTCATCCTACAGACTTACGGTGCTGCTTAAGGATTCTTAGAATTTTGAAGCAATCTCAACTGCAAACATAAAATGCATAGACAACAGCTACTGGTCAGAGTTTGTGTCGGACAATAGACAACTGAAATGAAATCTGACTAGAAAGTTACAACCAAATCAAATGGATGACCCTACATAAGCTCGTACAGAATTAAACTTTACTCTGGAATCCGGACCCTGAAAGTTACAACCAATGTTTTAAAACCCGGTGGATCACTCAGCTTCATTGATATACATAAATGGCTTTATTAGAAAAAATCAGTCAGTGCTACTGACATTTTCCTTCGGTTAGTTAAAAAAACACTTCACTTTTTTATCAGGACTATTCCATTTTAAACTTTGTATTATTTACAAATTTGTCATTAAAAAAATTGATTAGGACTATTCCACTCTTTGGTATAAAAGTCACTTTTTTTTTTCTATTCTTTCCCTCTTCTTCTTCCTCAACCCATCCAAGAAGAAGAAGAAGAAGAAAAAAAGGAAGAACAACAACAACAACAACAAAATTTTAAACCCTAATATTGGTGGAGATTCTAATATTGTTATCCCTAATTTTTTCTCATTTCCAATTTCGATGGCACCCAAAGGCTCCTCATAATATACGAATCCAAATATAGGAGGAAACCTCAATATTGTTGTTCAACTAGTGCAAACAAGGACTGTCCAATTTTCTGGCAGTCCTACAAATTGAATGGACTGCCAGAAAACTGGGCAGTCCTAAGTCACAGCATGTGAAACAAAAAACTGTCCATTTTTCTGGCAGTCCTTACAGTATGTAGGACTGTCCAGTTTTCTGGCAGTCCTGCATACAGTAAGGACTGCCAGAAAAATGGGCAGTCCTTTATTTCACATGTTGTGACTTAGGACTGCCCGGTTTTCTAGCAGTCCATTCAGTTTGTAGGACTGCCAGAAAATTGGACAGTCCTTTGTTTTACATGTTATGACTTAGGACTGTCCAGTTTTCTGGCAGTCCATTCAGTTTGTAGGACTGCCAAAAAATTGGGCAGTCTTGGTCGACGAAGAGTTTTTTTCGTTCGTGCATACTTGTGTTTAATTTAAATGGATAATTTTCTACTCCGAATGTAGTTTAATTAAAATGGGCTACAGACAATTGAAATAAACAATGTAATGGATGCTTGAATTTTTCAATTTAATTTCTAGGATTTTGGAAACAAATAGAGAAAGAATTTTGGTGCCATCGATCTTCTTGAGAAGGAAATTTGAAAGAGAAAAAGAGAAAATTTCTAGGGTGGAAGAAATTTCTAGGAAATTTCAAATTAACTTCTTGCTTGGGGATGGAGAAATGGTGGAGGAGGAGAGGAAGAAGAAGAAGAGAGGAGTTAGGGTTTAGGAAGAGAGAGAGAAAATTTTGCAAATGAGAGAAAAAATTTGGGTCTGGGGGAATTTCACTTTGGGACAGCCCCAGATTAAAAAAATGGGCTGTCCTGAGTAAAACACAAAAATCTAAGCTAGCCCCAATCCGGGCTAGCCCTGATCAAAAACTGAAGTGCCTTTATAAAGAACCTTTCCTTCAGTCTACCTAGCAGACGACTTAAGGACACCTAGAAGAACAAAGAAACCATGAGATCAAATACAATCCATCATCGATTTCGAAGTTCAAAGCTGAACAACTCCAAGAGTCGGTGTCAATTCAACCAAGAGTTATCAGTTTCAGTAAAATACCCGAGTCACAGTATTGACGTAGAATCTGATCCTCCTCTAGCAATGCTCTGCTCTATTTTGTTGGAGAAGTTATATAACTGTATGCTGGAATTGGGGAAGATATGTCGTTCCAATAAACCCAAAACATCGGAACAAAGTCATGTTTGCTATAGGCCTAATCATGATCTCTGTAGCAGCAGGTTGTCATCCATACAGCATAAAGATGAAAATACACATCAAATGCAGACACATCAAATGCAGAAGGCACACAACAAACCCATGAATTATCATTCTACACAATATTCATCTCTATAAGATACAAATATGAAAAATTCACTATCATATATTTAACTGTAAGCAAAAGAAACTACATTTTACCAAATTTGGTGTATGCATTACAAATATATATTTCCAAAGCTATTTTTCGTGACGTCAACCTGCACATATGGAATATCTTAGTACTGCATATGACAGTAGAATTGGAGATATGATCATAAAAAGAATAAACCAATAGGCTCACAATTTAGGCACTGACGATGCTTTGGCTAGAGGTTAAATTCAGGACTGGCAGTACATGCAAGTCCGTCAAAAGTTTGGAAAATATTCAAAGAAGGGTGAATTATTATTAGAAATTCTAGGGCTAGTCGGCAGATGATATGATATTACAAGGCATTTGAGTTCAAAACTTTTTAAGGTAGTTTTTCTCAAGTCCACAGGAACACATGCACAATTGTTGCAAAGTAAAAAATAGAACTTTGTGGTCACTCGCCAAAATCAACTTCAACTATGGTTCGGGCCCCTTTGGAGCCTAGATATGGGCAAGATGCCATATCTGACAGGACTGTCCAGAAGTATCAATTTCAGTATGTGTTGGATACTGATACAGGCCTCTTTAGGAGTATCTGTGCAACATAGCTACGCTACGATTGTGCTTAAATTGCTAAACTTATGATTTCACAGGGAGTGGAAAGCATATGATAAGTTGAGACTTGCAACTACTATTAGCACCTAAAATCAAATGTTTAAAATAGGAATTCTCACTTTGACGCCAAGATAAGATACAAAATAATTAAGATTTGCAAGTCGAAAATGTTACACAAGACTTTGTGTACATATATGAAAGCAAGCCATCAGAAGGCAAATTTATATTTGGAAAACAGAAGAATAATGACGTGCAATAGGGACGACAATTCTTACTTTAGCACCAATGAGCACGAAGAAATTTGTATCCTCTTAACAAGAAAATAGTCAAGATCCAACCTTACAGTAAGTTGTGATACCTTAAAATTTATGCTTTTATTACAATGTTCCTTTTGGAAGTAGCGACTTTTATTCTTTAGTTTAAAATATAAATGTTCTACCTCACTCTGGCAAACATATGAAATACATGCCAACGGAGTGATGGATAAATGTCCAAGAAATGTCCTGAAATAAGTATAAATCATGAGACTGCGTATATGTTTGAGATGTATTCAAGGAATGCCCAAAAGTGGAGGCATCTGACACATATCCAACAAAGATACCGCCCCATAAAAGAACTGGATATGTTTACATAATCTACTTTAGACATAAAAATGCTTATTGTGATACAATATGTACTCCATGGTAAAAAATAAACTCAAATTGTTTATATAGCCCACTCCCACACATTTAGTACAAATTATTTCTCATCTAATGTTTTTCCACCATTCATTCTTCTTTAAGATCTTCATTCTATTTCAATAAATTCCTAATCATTATATGAGGTTAAAAAATTTTAAAGGTTGTGCATAAAACAAATTATTATTATTGTGACCTCACAGACGCTTCCTTCTCACTCAACTATGTAGGCAACTCTAGAGGGGGGTGACTAGAATGCAACGAAAATATAAAATTAAAACAAGGCTAATTTTCAACTAATAAATTCAGCAATATAACAATTATATGGAAATTAAAATGAGTAAGAACTAAGAAGTCACTGAAGTACGTGTAGGCAACTCTAGAGGGGCGGAAGGGGGGGGGGGTGAATAGAGTATGTGTCGATAATACCCAATTAAAAATTTAACTCTAATCAAGTGCAACTATCAGAAATAATAATCAGAGTATAAGTGCGGAATATAAATAGAGATCAGAGAAGCATACGCAGACGCAGCAGTTTTTAACCTGTTTTCTCTCGTGGAGGACTAGTCCAAGCCTGAGAACTCTTGCTCAGGATTCAAATCCACTATTTGTGAAATAGCGTACAACCACGTGCCTTTACGTAGAAGAGCATGCCAACGTCTTACAGATTCGCGGATGGCGAAACATGAAATTGTCCAAGTGACTTCTTTTGAAACTCTTGCACACAAACTTCTAGTTGACTCGCACTGAGCACTTTGGGGGCTTGGAAAGTTTTGTGGCTAGTTAGATGAGAAGAATAAGCTCTAGAATGTATAGGCTATAAGAGAAGAGAAGATGAGAAGATTGGATGATTGAAAATGAGAGAAATCAAGACCTATATATACTAGTCCAGAGAGGCAGAGTTCGGCCAGAACTCTGTCCCAAATTTTCAAATATTTAGCCGTTGGACAACTAGCAGCCAGCAAGCCCAAAAAATTAGCTCCTAATTTTAAAGGGGGCAGAGTTCGGCCCAAACTCTACGTGGGGCAGAGTTCGGCCCAAACTGTCTCCTAGGGGACAGAAAGTTCAAATGGGCTATGTGGACTTGGCAAGTTTTGGAGTTTGTTTGGTGGAGCTTTGGGTATTAAGTCTCGGGTTGAGATACTCAGTGCGACTCAACTTACAATAGCCTAGACTCAATAAAAGGTAAAAATACAGGCCCAGAGTACAAGTAACAGCAGCACTGTCGAAGCAATCGTCAATGATGTCCGTCTTAAACTGATATGTGATAATGTTCTGTTTTGGAACTTGATGGAGCTTGATGTGTCAAGTTGGATTATAACAGATATCGTTTTGTTAATTCTCAAGATTAGGTTGACTGCGATCCAGTTTGGGTCAACAATCTTTTCCATTTTGATAATTGACAAAAATACGATATTTGTATGTCGCAACATTCATACCTGGACACATGGAATAAAGACAATAGCTCCCCCGTAGATGAACATGTCGGCTCCCCCGTAAATAGATGTCCTGAGACAAGTTCTAATCCAAGCAAGCACAACATAATATATATAGAAGCTCAAAGCACATATCAAGTATTTCCAAAGCAAATATCAAGTATTCTCCCCCTTTGTCATTTAGCAAAATGAAATAATGGCTCCGCCATAAAAGTAGACAAAGTGAATACATGCAATCACACAACTTGGAACCATAACCATATAGAGAGAAATTACTAGCAGTTTTATACCTCAATACTAAACCAAAGTGCATAGTTTTGAAAGAAATACAATGCATGAAGGAAATAGAAATACTACAACTCAAAGTTTTAAAACTACTACATAAAGCATAATAAAACTACAGCCTAACATCAGCAGCATCAGCAGGTAATAAACCACGACCATCATGGAGCACGGGATCGACCAGCAGAGTTTGAAGGATTGCTGGCAGAGCGACGAGAGTCAACAAATGCCGCGTCCGGGTCCAGATACCGCCTGACCCATGTGTCGTCAATATGGTAACTTTCGAGAGAAGGGTCCCGTGTCACGCCCCGCTCCCGTAGGAGCGATCGTCCTCGCTAAGGCGTGATGCCGCACGAGCCTAGATTGTGCTCGTACAAGGCGGGTTCCATAACGTCCGATTACAGCGGCTGCGACGGGGTCGTCGCACAGAAGTCCCAAGCATAGACATTGAATATGCCAGCAGAATTTTAGAACAAAACACAAGTCATTCAAAAGATGCATTTTATTGATATTGAAACAGGGATTACAATGGGACGCAAGGCCAAGATTACAAGTCACTCAAGCTCACTCTTCTCACATTACAAGTCACTCAGCTCTCTCTCATCTTCAATACAAGTCTTGAACCAGCGGATGCTTCGGAGAGGCGATGTCCATACATTATGTCCCGTATAAGTCTTGACTCCACGCGGCCGCATGCTACGAATCGCCAAGGAACTCGTGCCTCGACGCATACAAGCAAGCTCTGCGCCACGAGCTTCTACCTGTGCCTGCACATAAAAACTGTGTGGGTGTCAGTACTCAACTGTACTGGTGGAATGAGCTCCTCGTCCACCCATACAAAACCAACACGTTTAATTTAATTTGTGCAACATAGTCCCTTTATGATTGTCTTACTAGTCGTGCCTTCGGATCAGTTTTAGGACAAACGCCTTGGCCTACTTGTGTCTCTAGACCATCTCGTGCTTGCGACAACGTTAACCTATCAAGTCGTGCTTGCCTTTCGGTCCGAAATCAAAGACGCAACTACTCGGTAAGACTCCATTTCCATGTGACCGTGCTACAATTCCATTGTGTCGTGTCTCGTAACTCAGTGAGACTTAACCGCTTCGCCGTCTCGCGGCCCTTGCTACTTTGATCACCGACTGACCCAATCAAGATTTGTGGACTAAGTGTCACTCACCGACTTTGCCTTGCGGCGTTTCCTGACTTAAACTCAAGATGACTCAATTCCAACTTATGCAACTTATATGCCGATAACTTAAGACTTGACGCTATATCTTGTGCCGAAGCACGGTGTCTTCGTTGTAGCCAAATCTTAGGCCCAAACATTGTCTTCCGATCGTGCACGCATTCGACTCGACTCATTGGTATAGTGCACTCAATATTCGACTCAATCCAAAGGCATACACGCGGATTGCCTCCATGCCGACTCATCAATATGAGCTAGTCACTAGCGCCCAGCGCTATCATGGACTGCCTTTATAGCTTTTGATTAGACGGACGCCCCTTGCCAGCGCGAGTAGCGAGCTCCGCTGCAAGTCCCCGCCTAACCCGTGCGGTCATCCAGCACAGCTATGATGTCTACCATCGAAACGGTCATGTTGGCCGCCTGGGTCGCCGTTCGAAAAACTTTTATTTTACCTTGTACAAGTTGTCCAATGACCATGCAAGACTTGACTCGAACTGACGTCTCACACAGACATTCTACTTCTAGTGTTACCATCTTTCAGGGCCAAGTTCAATACTTCTCACATCTGAGACCTCGCATCGACGACCCATGATTGCGAGCATTCTTCCTTCTTGCCCTATCATTTTATTCGACTCAGGAACGACTATTTGAAAGCCCTCCTTCCAACTCAATTTAATCAACCTTGGCTCGTGCCTCAAAAACACTAAGTCCGTGACATCGTGCCTTAAACTAACTTGAACTCTATGTAACACCACCGCTCAAGACATACTTTATATGACGGGCCTTGAGACCGTAAGACTATGTGATTATACCCAGCCGCAGAACTCGTAGGACCGTGCTTGCTACTACTCCAATAGTCTAACATAACTTGCCTAAGCAACAACTTGACGAACAAAGACTGCGTTAAGCCTTGGACGATGGGACCGTGCATGTTTTATGAAGCGTTTATGCAGGCGATGTAATGCCCCGCTCCGCACGGCGCATTACGCTGAAGCGTTGACTCAACGAGTCACGTTGATGCAAGGAAATGTATCGATGCAAAACGATACGAAAGTTAAGTTGTCCCGAGCAATGCATCAAACTAAGTTGATGCGAAGAGTTGCCTTGTCCCGAAAGAATGCATCGAGTGAATCGATGCGAAGCGCCGCGTTGCCCCGAAGGATGAGTGCGTTGAATCGGCTCGAAGATTCTAAGAAATCGAATCGACCAAGGCGCAAGTCCGAATCGTTGAAGTATTGATTTTAGTTGGTTTCGTGTGCAGGTTATACTTTGACGGGAAAATATTAGAGGTCGATCTTTTGTAATATTTAGTAAGGGGTCCGCGAAATCAAATCGTCGCCTTGCGACGCGCCAAGACTTGGGCACGCTAAGGCAAATCGGACGTATAACTCAATGAAGCACGAAGTGCTCGAATGGCTAAGTCAGGAGAGTGGCCGTGCAACAAAGTTAGGGAATCGAGCCGCATCGGCTCGGCGAAACAACGAAGGCATATCGACTCAAGGTGGGAGGATTGACTTCTTTTTACTCCTTCATTCGATAAGCCAAATATATCATTGTATGCTAAGTTAACCTATCAACGCCACGGGCGTGGCCGATCGGAGATAAAATCATAGTGTGAGTCGAACACTAAGTTAGAACAATTGAAATGAAACGTGCATCAATATGCACGAGTCGCTATGGGACATTGGATATCGCTAAGGCGAGCGCCTCGGTGCGCAAGCCGCAAGAACATGGGATAACTGTAATCGGCGAGTGCCTTAGTACACGAACCATACCGTGCCTTTGCTGCACGAGTTAGACGGCTAGAACATTGAAAGACAACAGGCGAGCGCCCTAGCGCGCAAGCCCCGAACATTGAATGCTAAGTTATAGAACATGGAAATATGGTCGGAACGTGCCTACGTGCACGGGATAATAAAAGATGGCTTCGTTGCGAGAGAATACAGTTGTGGCATGAATGTGGCGGAACTGTCGGATATGACATGGTGCCTCGAAAGGTGTTCAAGACCTTCGGGTCGTTCGGTTGACGAGCATTGAGTTGAGGCACGATGCCATTGAATCATTGAAACGAAGTATGAAATGTAAGAACATAGAAAGCTAAATGGAAGAAATGCAAGACGATAAGTCTGAGTCTCGGACTCAAGACTATGTTTGGTTGTTTGAATTTAACTGTTGAATGATAGGGCGTTGCATGGTCGATTGGAATGGGCTCGAGATTAATGTGATAATAACTCGTGCACGAGTATCCCCCCAAACGGTTAAATGCCGGAGGTCCCCGGAACCGATTTGGCCGCGGAGGGATGATAATCTTTGTAGGCGCACATCCTTAAACAAGATGGGAGAAGCCGCAAATGATGACATGTAGCGGGAACGTTTCGGTTGTTTGGGAGGTGACCCAACCCGTGAAACGCCAGGCAGCCCAACCAAATAGTGAGAAAAGAAGGAGAGAAAAGAAAGGAACTCCTTTAGTCCATTCCAGCGCGGATACGCCAACGGCCCTCATATAGTTAAGGAACGATGGATTGAAAGTGTAGGCGCATATGCGTCCCGCATAGAGATCCTGCTTAGAGATGCACAATAACATGACAGGGAAGGATTACGGCGTATTCACCTTGCATCGGTGAAAGGGCGAGTGCGTCGACTTGGTAAGTCGCGCCACGAATCAAACACGAGATTGCTTGTTTGTTTGCCTATTCAATTCGATAACATGATGCTATGATAACATGCTTTACGCTTTCGAAGATGCCATGAAATTGACCCTAAGGAGAACATAGCAAGATCATAAGCTAAGTTGCATGATTCAACATAAATATTAAAATGTCGGTTTGGAAAGATGATCTTTGCTTCAGTACATGCGAGGACGAACGTACTGATCCCCCACCAGCTTCATGCAGGGTGCAGGGAATGGATTGCTCGCGGCGAAGCGTTGCTTGAACGTGTTAAGGCTTGGAATGCCGAAGCGCATTGAAGCGTGCTATCGCATTGACGCTCGGACTACGCAGCTGGATTGATGCGGCCGAGATATAGAAGGCATGATGTATGGAACGGTGAAATCCTTTGTGGGCAAGAGAGAACCTGAGTGTTGTAGCCAATCTGGCATATATTGTTAGGCTATCGAAAGCCATTGTAATCTCAGTTTCGGATATCAATAAAGAGAATTGTTTCGTACACTCTGTTTTTCTTTCGTTGTAAATATCGAATCAAAAGATAACCATTTGAGAACTTGTCATCTTGCCTTGCACGAGCGCAACTCCAGGCTCGTGCGGCATCACGCCCCCTGCGAGGACGATGATTCGGGTGATTCCGGGTCGGGGCGGGACAAATTGGTATCAGAGCTCTAGGCTCAATTTCCTCTGGACGCTCGCTTCATTACAATTCGAAAAGTTGCCCACCACCACTTGATATCACTCTTGACTCTACTCGATGTCGCACTGGATGTTCCATACAATAAGTCTAATACAAATCGTGTAATTTTGCCGCATGTGTTTTGAAAATTACACGATGTTTGCTAAGGAAGTCACGAGGGGTATATTGCATTGAATGCAAACGAGCCGTAAAAATGTTAGTTGCTGCAAGCGCAACAAATTGTGAAATACGATTTGAGATGTTGTCGCAATGTAACATGTTGAATGAGAAATAAAGTGATGCACGAAGTGCAACGAGTAATGGTGAATATGCGTTAAAATGAAAGTGAGAAGTGATAAGCCAATACCGAATGTGTTAAAACGGATTGTGCATTGACTTGGAAAGTCAAGAGTAATTCGTTGCACGAGGTGCGATAAATGTCGGAAATGATCGTTGCACGATGTGCAACGCGTATTGAAAAGTAAAAATCATTGCACGTGGTGCAACGCATATCAAATTAATCGTTGCACGAAGTGCAAAGGAAATTGGAAGTGAATCGTTGTATAAAGTAGAATGAAAGTGTCGGAAATAAATCGTAGCACGATGTGCAACGCGTATCGAAAGTAAAATTTGTTGCACGGGGTGCAACGCATATCAAATAAATTGTTGCACGAGATGCAACGTAAGGAAAGAATTGAAATCGTAAATCGATAGAACGAATCGTTCGGTTGCACACCAAACGTATATTAGCAAACGAGAACATTGACCGAATTGTGTCGAATTTTGATAGAATCAAAGTTACGGTTGTGATCAAGCACGATCACTGCGGAAATCGTGAGTCGGAAGAGATTGTCGGTTTATACTAAGTGTAACGCGAGGGAAATGGCTTGATTCCGAGTGGTATATGCCATACCACGTAGGCGATGAATGACTCGATCTCGAGTGGTATATGGTATAGCACTTGAGCGATGAATTGTATCGACGCGTTGTGAGAATTGCAGAAGGTTTGTCCGCAACGGACGGGAGAGTACCGAGACTCGATTGAAAATTTGTATAACGGTATGTTGATGCAAGTGTTCTTCGAAAATCCATTGGGACGATAAGGCGAGACTCGTATCGATGAACGATACGTCGGACGGAAGTTATAAGTTGGTCGGACGACCGAGACTAACGAAGCGATTATGCCTTGACGCAATAATCGGATCGACGGGAAAGGAATACTCGAGCTTACAAATGAGTCGCACGACTTGCGATCTCGATAGAAATGTTCGGCTAAGGCGAGTCGAATCGCACGACTTGCGATTTCGATAGAAATGTTGGGCGATGTGAATTGTAATCGTATCGCACGATGTGACTTCGGTAAGAAAGTTGGTTGACGTGAGAAATCGTGCCTAAGAAATAGTTGGTTACGTTACGGCAAAACTCATTTGAGTACGACTGAAAAACACGCAAAACTTATAGGGCGAGATCGTATAACTCGAGGGCACGATGTTGGATAATCGGTAACTCGGTTACGCGATCAAAGTATAGCGGGATGCGACGAATCGGAAAACAAGTTGATGCATATGGAAAAGCTCGTTGCGAACTTGGATGTATGCGATGCGAGTTAAGTTGACGTTGAAACGGATTCAAAGTCGACCCTCTTGCTATCGAAATTGATATGAACTATCAAGATCGATATGCAAGGAACGTAAGCGATGTGAGAATACAAAATGGAGTGCGCCTTGCGCTATCAAAATTTTGTAAGTAACGATACGAGAATGAACGAATTTGGTTGATCGTAAATTTTGTGATTAATCAAGACGAGACTATAAGTCATCGACGATTGCTCGATGCGTATAGCATCTCGTGTGTCGACCCGTGAATAAGATAGACTCGAACTTGATGCGAGTAGATGTTTAGTAAATTGCGGAATCATCGACGGCAGTGCATGACTTGACTCGGAATATAGTTGCGCATCAGTTGCGCCGATAGAAACGGTTTTGTCCGAAATTGGGTAGTCGCATAGAATCGTCGGAACGTGATTTGGCTCCGAAATAAGATATAGCATGGTTCGTAGTAAACTGTCCTTCGTTAATGATCCACAATTATCGAGCGTAGCTTCGGGGCAGCTGACCCTAGAAGACTTGACTGCCAAATCAAATTGAATGCTGCAGACCGTAAGATGACCCATGCGATATCGCATATAAGATTGCACCGATAACAAATATAACATGTTGCATGTTGACGATAAGTCTAGGCGATCGAGAATTGTTGGAACAGCTTTCGATTGAGAATGATATAGTTAGATTTTGAGTATTCGTCGGATGAATACTTGAATGGTTATGTTGGTCGACGGTCGAACTAGAATTCACCAACGGACTTGGTGATTCGGATAGGCGATTGTGAGAAACGTGCTAGGCACGAGAGGGAACGATAAGGGAATGACTTACGAGTCATGTCGTTAGATTCGGATTCACCTTGCAATTGAGCTTGCGTGAATCGAAAGTTACATTCGATGTTACGAGATGGATAAGTTGGGAATTTGGCTATCGAATTCCTACTCGTTAGGAAATTGAATGTAAGACACGTCGTTAAGACCTTCGTGCTAAGGCGATCGTTGCCTTGAGCACTGTCGCCTTGCCGTAAAATTTCATATCGGATAGATTGTGGCCTTTGTGCAATGTCAATTTAAACTTGCGTCGGAAAAATCTAAGCACGGGGACTATGTAAGTAACCAGCGGGCGTAGCCCTGAATGTTGATGCATTTGCAAGTCAACGAAGGAAATCGTATCGAGATAAGTGCATAGCCAGACTTCGGAAATAAGTTGGGTAGCAACTTCGAACGCAAGGCGTTGCGGAGGATCGTTGCGATCGGATGCGCGACGGCTTGACGCGACGTGTAGAATTGATAGTCCCGATAAAATATACGAAATGAGAAATGCGATTTTGAATCGCGTAGCGTACAGTGACTTTATTGAATGAATCACGTATGTATCGAATATACGTATGCGATGAAAGTTTGAGAACGGTTGCTAAGGATAAGTCCGATCGAGAGTACGAGATGGCAAGCATAGGATTGAAATTTACCTGTCAGCTTTGTTCCAATTTGCTACCACTGGAATTGGTCAAAATACATATATCTTCGGGACGCCTTGAATATAGGTATGGATCCAAATCGAGTTGTATACAAAATTCAAATCGAGCTGCAGGGGAGACTTGAAATGTTAAAATGAAAGCTTGCAAGATAGTATGAAATCGAACAACATTGGTGGGACGAGATCGTGAAACGATCTGAAAGACACTTAGTCGGAGTGTTGGTTTTGGTTCGAGGACGAACCTTGTTTTGAGTGGTATATTCTGTAATGCCCCGCTCCGCACGGCGCATTACGCTGAAGCGTTGACTCAACGAGTCACGTTGATGCAAGGAAATGTATCGATGCAAAACGATACGAAAGTTAAGTTGTCCCGAGCAATGCATCAAACTAAGTTGATGCGAAGAGTTGCCTTGCCCCGAAAGAATGCATCGAGTGAATCGATCCGAAGCGCAGCGTTGCCCCGAAGGATGAGTGCGTTGAATCGGCTCGAAGATTCTAAGAAATCGAATCGACCAAGGCGCAAGTCCGAATCGTTGAAGTATTGATTTTAGTTGGTTTCGTGTGCAGGTTATACTTTGACGGGAAAATATTAGAGGTCGATCTTTTGTAATATTTAGTAAGGGGTCCGCGAAATCAAATCGTCGCCTTGCGACGGGCCAAGATTTGGGCACGCTAAGGCAAATCGGACGTATAACTCAATGAAGCACGAAGTGCTCGAATGGCTAAGTCAGGAGAGTGGCCGTGCAACAAAGTTAGGAAATCGAGCCGCATCGGCTCGACGAAACAACGAAGGCATATCGACTCAAGGTGGGAGGATTGACTTCTTTTTACTCCTTCATTCGATAAGTCAAATATATCATTGTATGCTAAGTTAACCTATCAACGCCACGGGCGTGGCCGATCGGAAATAAAATCATAGTGTGAGTCGAACACTAAGTTAGAACAATTGAAATGAAACGTGCATCAATATGCACGAGTCGCTATGGGACATTGGATATCGCTAAGGCGAGCGCCTCGGTGCGCAAGCCGCAAGAACATGGGATAACTGTAATCGGCGAGTGCCTTAGTGCACGAACCATACCGTGCCTTTGCTACACGAGTTAGACGGCTAGAACATTGAAAGACAATAGGCGAGCGCCCTAGCGCGCAAGCCCCGAACATTGAATGCTAAGTTATAGAACATGGAAATATGGTCGGAACGTGCCTACGTGCACGGGATAATAAAAGATGGCTTCGTTGCGAGAGAATACAGTTGTGGCATGAATGTGGCGGAACTGTCGGATATGGCATGGTGCCTCGAAAGGTGTTCAAGACCTTCAGGTCGTTCGGTTGACGAGCATTGAGTTGAGGCACGATGCCATTGAATCATTGAAACGAAGTATGAAATGTAAGAACATAGAAAGCTAAATGGAAGAAATGCAAGACGATAAGTCTGAGTCTCGGACTCAAGACTATGTTTGGTTGTTTGAATTTAACTGTTGAATGATAGGGCGTTGCATGGTCGATTGGAATGGGCTCGAGATTAATGTGATAATAACTCGTGCACGAGTATCCCCCCAAACGGTTAAATGCCGGAGGTCCCCGGAACCGATTTGGCCGCGGAGGGATGATAATCTTTGTAGGCGCACATCCTTAAACAAGATGGGAGAAGCCGCAAATGATGGCATGTAGCGGAAACGTTTCGGTTGTTTGGGAGGTGACCCAACCCGTGAAACGCCGGGCAGCCCAACCAAATAGTGAGAAAAGAAAGGAACTCCTTTAGTCCATTCCGGCGCGGATACGCCAACGGTCCTCATATAGTTAAGGAACGATGGATTGAAAGTGTAGGCGCATATGCGTCCCGCATAGAGATCCTGCTTAGAGATGCACAATAACATGACAGGGAAGGATTACGGCGTATTCACCTTGCATCGGTGAAAGGGCAAGTGCGTCGACTTGGTAAGTCGCGCCACGAATCAAACACGAGATTGCTTGTTTGTTTGCCTATTCAATTCGATAACATGATGCTATGATAACATGCTTTACGCTTTCGAAGATGCCATGAAATTGACCCTAAGGAGAATATAGCAAGATCATAAGCTAAGTTGCATGATTCAACATAAATATTAAAATGTCGGTTTGGAAAGATGATCTTTGCTTCAGTACATGCGAGGACGAACGTACTGATCCCCCACCAGCTTCATGCAGGGTGCAGGGAATGGATTGCTCGCGGCGAAGCGTTGCTTGAACGTGTTAAGGCTTGGAATGCCGAAGCGCATTGAAGCGTGCTATCGCATTGACGCTCGGACTACGCAGCTGGATTGATGCGGCCGAGATATAGAAGGCATGATGTATGGAACGGTGAAATCCTTTGTGGGCAAGAGAGAACCTGAGTGTTGTAGCCAATCTGGCATATATTGTTAGGCTATCGAAAGCCATTGTAATCTCAGTTTCGGATATCAATAAAGAGAATTGTTTCGTACACTCTGTTTTCCTTTCGTTGTAAATATCGAATCAAAAGATAACCATTTGAGAACTTGTCATCTTGCCTTGCACGAGCGCAACTCCAGGCTCGTGCGGCATCACGCCCCCTGCGAGGACGATGATTCGGGTGATTCCGGGTCGGGGCGTGACAGGCGACGCCTATGACTTAGGCTAAATCTTTGCTTGTGGCGAAGACCAACTTTTCCTTCTCCCAAGCCACGGGACGAAGGACCGAGTGTCATTTTCAAAGCACACCCTGCACCAACTCTAAGCCGACCGTTGGACCTTTCCATATTCTAACTCAATTCGACCCATCGGGATTATTCCCTTAGCTATGTGGATTCGTCTCTTTTATCATTAAGCCTACTTGTGCAAGTTGAAAACATACGATTTATTATGTGAAGGCTAAGATGAGGCAAGTTCACCGAAACTATCCCACCTGAGCGAGGAGTCGCCTCGACCGAGCGATGTCTTCAAGCAGCCGTTGCAAGGCTAAGTCCAAATGCCGTCGGCGTTCCGATTCCTCTGATTGACTGAGCGGGACGGGGCACTACATCCCGTACCATAAGGAACGACATAGTAGGATGGGTGGCCAAGGTGTACTGGAGGTCGTGCAGCGAGTTGCTGATAGCACTCATCTGAAAGGTGGAGCGGTAGTCCAACTGGGTCCAGCGGTCGTCTTCCAAACGGAAGCGATCGCGCAACATCGCCTGGATGGAGTTAAGAGTAGCAGGAGGCTCAGGCTCAGGTGCATCAGGAGCATCAGAGTCAAAGGATGCATCAGCAGCAATAGTCCTACGTGCCTTGAACAGAGAGGCAGGAGCAGGTAGGAACTGACAGTCATCAAGAGGGATGTTGAAGGCACAAAAAATTATTGGAAGATACGTGGCATAAACCAAGGATTATGGTTTCGATCTCGCACGAATCATCCAGTCCATCATCGTACGAGGGAAGTTGAACGGAAGACAAAAGTGCAGATGATATAGAGCCGAGATCTCAAGATAAATGACTTCATCGGTGGATCCTACTTTGGATAATATCGAGAAAAAGATGATCCGATGGAGTTCATAAAAATAGTTATTGAGATATTTGGCTTGAAGCTTGCGAGGACGTGTGTTAGGAGAACACAACACATCCTTGAAACCCTCAAGAGTGGTATCACCGAAAAATTGGAAATAACGGACATCAACAAGTTTTTCCTAAGTGTTGGGTTCCGGGAGTTCAAGGTAATCGGCAAGTTCGAAATCGTCAAAAGATATGTCAATGCCGGCAACACAGAAATAAATACTAGTGTCGTCATGAGTCATATTGCAGTAAAACATCTGGATGGCATTGAGATATACGAGAGATGAAGTAGTGACGAGTTCATCAAGGCATAAATCGTGAAAAAGTGAATCATATGCAGAAAATATGGTAAAATTGATTGGATGGCCCGGGAACACACTATGTGAGCGGAAGTCTGAGTACCATTCATTGGATGCTTCCAATGAGACAAAAATGTGCTCATTGAAGGTGTGTTTATTTGGTGGAGGTGGTGGATTGAACAAAGGATAAATAGGAGGAGGAGGAGGAGGAGGGTTAGATGAAGATGCTCCCTCACTTCTCCTCTTTTCTCTACCAAATAATTTTGGAGCCATTGATAATGAAAATATGAATTTGAAAGATATGAAAAAAGAGTTATACCTCACAAAAGTAGTTGGCGATGGAAGAGATCCACCAAAAACCTTAAATCTAGAGTTTGGGGAGAGATAGCCCTAAGATTTGAGTTTTTTAGGGTTAGGGTTTGAGGAGAAAGGGTTTAGATGGAGGTAGAAGAAGAAAAAAGTGATGAGAGAGAGAGAGAGAGTTTGGGTATATGAGGATTAGGGCCAGCAGGTCGGGTTAAATCGTGGCCGTCAGATCAAAAATTGGATGGCTAGGAACAACTGGGGGTTCTGGAAGTAGGCACACAGAGTTCGGTCCGAACTCTTTGTAGGGCAGAGTTCGGCCCGAGTTCTGTGGGTCTGGCTCCAGAACATAGAAAAGGTTTTAAAAAGAAAGTTTTGATAGAAAAATTCTTGAATTAGAAATATTGAATGTTACAAGCCATAAAAATAGTGTAGCCATATAATAAATATTGTTAAAATGATGATCATCATAGTGAAACTACTTTAGGTTAGCTGTAGGGGCCGGATCCCAGCTAGCGGTAGTCCGAAGACTAGTGCACCGTGTCGCTTAGGCTTTTACGCCTTGTTGTCAGAAGGGCCCTTTCGGCTTGTACCCAAAGCAATGTTACCATGAATGATGTACGTTATTACCGTTATTTACGCAGGTATAACTTATTTATGACAGTTTCATCCAAAATTCCTAACTCTAGACGAAGAAAGTTAAAGCGCTCTTTGGCTAGTGGTTTTGTAAAGAAATCTGCTAGCTGAGTAATGGTTTGAGATGTGAAAAGTGCATGTGTCGAATCAAAACCCTATTTAAAATATGGCACGTTGTGCTGACAGCTTCTGCCCAAAAATATTTCGGAAGAGAAAATTGATTCAGCATGACTCTAGCCATATTGCGAAGAGTCCTATTCTTCCGCTCCACATCACCATTTTGTTGAGGAGTTCTAGGACAAGAAAACTCATAATTAAAGCCATTAAATCACAAAGCTTTTCAAAATCAAAATTTTCGAATTCGCCACCATGATCACTTCGGATACGAGTAATCATGTAGCCCTTTTCGTTTTGGACCTTTTTGGAAAATATTTTGAAAACTGAAATAGTATCACTTTTGTTTGCAAGAAAGAAGACCCAAGTAAATCTTGAAAAGTCATCAACAATAACAAAAGCATAGAGTTTTTCGCCAAGACTGACTACTCTACTAGGACCAAATAAATCCATATGAAGTAATTGCAAAGGTCGAGTGGTACTTATAGTGTTGATGGATTTAAAAGAAGATTTGATAGCCTTATTCTTTTAACATTCGACACATACCGTGTCCTTTTTAAATGTATTTTCAGGCAATCCTCTTACTAGCTTCTTGGTAGATAGTCTCGATATGGTGTCCATGTTAGCATAACCAAGACGCTGATGCCATAATAGCCTTTCATCTTTGTGGACGTAAAGGCATCTACCTGCACTGTTAGTATCTCTAGATATATAGAAAATATATATGTTATCTTCTCTTATCCCTTCGAAAGCGATATCTCCAGATGATCTATCATAGATGAAGCATTTAGTTTTACCGAAGTTAATATCATATCCATGATCAGCAAGATGACTAATACTGAGCAGGTTATGCTTTAATTCGGTCACTAAACAGACATCCTTAATAACGGGAGAAGGAGGATAACCAATTGTACCGTTACCTATGATATAGCCTTTCAGATTGTTGCCGAAGGATAAATATCCTTCCCTTTTCATCGATAGTGTTGCGAATGGATTAGCATCTCCAGTCATATGTCGCGAGCACCCACTATCGAGAATCCATTTTCTTCTAGTTTGAGAAGGAAGATCCACCTACACCACGAGTAGATGTGACCTTTGGTACCCATATTCTTGTGGGTCCTGAAAATTAGTCTTCGGTACCCATGCATATAGATTAATATCCACTAGTTTTCTAATTCTACACTATGGTGATATGTGTCCATGTAAACCACAGTAAGTACATGTAGCATGCATATTGGTATTGGGTGCAGGATGATAGTGATGTCTATATGTGGGTGTAGGATGATGATAACTATGTATAACAGCAGGATAATTGTAGTGACCGTGTACAGCCGCAGGATGATGATATGATTTACGTATGAGAGTTCTATGTGCTGCATGGGAGTAGGTGTCCATAAAGGCATGTTTTTGTGTGGTATGTGGATGAGTATTCTTGTAATGACATGCTCTCTTGTGTTGAGCCGTCTAGTGTTTAGTGTAAGTGTTGTGATTATGAGACTGAGTTTGAGGTTGAATAACCTGTTTACCCAGTCTAATCTCTAATTTCTTAGATGCAGCATGCAACTCATCACATTTAGCAGTAAGACCATTTATTCTACCAATAGCAATCTTGTACTTGTTTTTCTCTTCAACAAGTTCTTTATTTAAAGCAGTGCTATCATGTGTTTGCTCCTCAATAAGAGATTCGGCATCGTGTAAGCTTAACTTAAGCTTAGATACCTCCTCAGCGTTTTCCGTGGGTGTAGTATTTCTAATATTTTCAAGTAAGCATGAAAGTCTATGAATCTCGACTTCATGGGTCTTGATCTTATCCTTTGCATGTTTATACTTGTTAAGAACCTTTCTGCGATCTTCAAGTAGATCGCTAAAGGCATCAACCAGTTCATCAAAAGAAAAGTCTTCAAGAGAGCCGTTTACCTTGTCTGAAGTTGCCATAAGGCAGACGTTTGCAGTGTTCCGCGGAGAGTCCTCTACTTCGTCTGAATCACTGGCCTCGCTTTCGTGCCAGATGCTAGTGTTGGCATACTTACTTGAGGTTGCTTCTTGTACGGCTTTTCGTATCTGCTTCTGTTCCTTGCTACAAGACAATCTTTTCTGACTTGTCCCGTCTTCTTACATCCGAAGCAGGTGGGTTCTTCCTCATCGTCTTTTTGTTCCTTCTTCCTTCGGTTGAAGCATAGGAACTTCTTGAAATTTCGAGCCATGAGTGTTTGATCATCACCTTCGGAATCGTCATTTATTTCCTCTGAAATGGTTCTTCGACGATGAGCTCTTAAGGCAATTTCTTTTTTCTTTTGGAACAATTTCTTCAAAATCTTTGAGGTCGAGCTTATGCGTCATTAGCTTGCCCATCAGAGTTTCCATTGACATGTTGGTGAAATCATTGCCTTTGATGATTGCCGTCACCTTGGGGTTCCAGATCTTCGGTAGCCCCCTGAGCAGCTTGCGGATCTTCTCATGGTTGGAGTATTCTTTGCTAAGGGAAGACAGAGGGTTGACGATGTCGAGGAACCTTGTAAACATTTGAGTGATTGTCTCATTAGGCTTCATCTTGAATGCCTCGTATTCTTGAGTAAGACGACTGATCTTTGATTCTTTGACTTGTGTGGTTCCTTCATGGGTCACCTCCAGAAGCTTCCATACTTCGTGTGAGGTGGAGCATGTAGAGACCCTGTTGAATTCAGTCATGTCTATGACACAGAAGATAGCATTAATAGCCCTAGCATCTAGACTTACCTGTTTCTTTTCCAGGTCAAAATATTTGTCGTGGGGTTTGTCAATAGGAATCCCTTCGACAACTATTCTGACAGACTTCTTGTAACCATCCGTGACGATAGTCCATAAATCAAAGTCTAGAGACTTGAGATAAAAACTCATTATAGTTTTCTAATAGGTGTAGTTAGTTCCGTCAAATAGGAGTGGCCTATTTGTGAACCGTCCCGCACTATAGTTGGAAAAGATAGGTTGTATGGTTGCCATGGATTAGCTCTAGGATGTTAATCCAATATAAGAGAACAGAGCTCTGATACCAATTGAAGTACGTGTAGGCAACTCTAGAAGGGGGGTGAATAGAGTATGTGTCGATAATACCCAATTAAAAATTTAACTCTATTCAAGTCCAACTAACAGAAATAATAATTAGAGTATAAGTGCGGAATATAAATAGAGATCAAAGAAGCATACACAGACACAGCAGCTTTTAACCTGGTTTTTCTCGTGGAGGACTAGTCCAAGCCTGAGAACTCTTGCTCAGGATTCAAATTCACTATTTGTGAAATAATGTACAACCACGCGCCTTTACTCAGAAGAGCACGCCAACTTCTTACAGATTCGCGGATAGCAAAACTTGGAATTGTCCAAGTGACTTCTTTTGAAACTCTTGCAAACAAACTTCTAGTTGACTCGCACTGAGCACCTTGGGAGCTTGGAAAGTTTTGTGGCTAGTTAGATGAGAAGAATAAGCTCTAGAATGTATAGGCTATAGGAGAAGAGAAGATGAGAAGATTGGATGATTGAAAATGAGAAAAATCAAGGCCTATATATACTAGTCCAGAGAGGTAGAGTTCAGCCAGAACTCTGTCCCAAAATTTCAAATATTTAGCCATTGGACAACTAGCAGCCAACAAGCCCTAAAAATTAGCTCCTAATTTTAAGGGGGCAGAGTTCGGCCCGAACTCTGTCTCCTAGGGGACAGAAAGTTCAAATGGACTATGTGGGCTTGGCAAGTTTTGGAGTTTGTTTGGTGGAACTTTGGGTATTAAGTCTAGGGTTGAGATACTTAGTGTGACTCAACTTACAATAGCATAGACTCAATAAAAGGTAAAAAGACAGACTCAGAGTACAAGTAACAACAGCACTGTCGAAGCAATCGTCGATGATGTCTGTCTTGAACTGATATGTGATGATGTTCTGTTTTGGAGCTTGATGGAACTTAATGTGTCAAGTTGGATTATAACAGATATCGTCTTGTTAATCATCAAGATTAGGTTGACTGCGATCCAGTTTGGATCAACAGTCACAAAGGCAAACAACACGATGTATACTGGTTTTCTCGTGGAGGACTAATCCAGTCCCGAGAACTCTTTGTCGGAGTTAATACACTATTCAACAATAGTAGTACACAAATTTTAATCCAAAGTGCTCGTCAACTTCTTACAACCACAAGCTTTGATTCGAAGAGCTTGCCGACTTCAACACCACAAGCTTTTAATCCGAAGTGCTTGCCGACTTCAACACCACAAGCTTTTGATCCGAAGAGGTTGCCGACTTAAAACAACAAGTGTGAAGACAACACTTAGAAATTCAAGCTCGAACAAACTTCTAACCGAGGTAAGAGGGTTTAGAATAAATTGGTATTTTTCAAGTGAAGAATTCAAAGTCTTTACATAGGTTTACTAGGGACCGAGTTCGGACAGAGTTCGGTTCCCCAATGTTAAATTCGAACCTTAGCACCCTATTCTCCTGGAGGAACGAGAAATTATGGTTACTGGATCACAGGGGCCGAGTTCGGTTACCCTGTTTCCAGCAAGTTTCTGGTTTAGGTTCATTCTGATTTTAGTGGATTTTGAGTTTATGGATTGTGTTATTGTCACGCCCCAGAACCAGAATACTGGAGAGCGGGGGCAGACATAGCCAGCTACGTATATTGAAATGGATTCCATCTCGCTATACGGTCACGGCTGTCTAGGATACATGAGGGTTTATCTACAAGCCAACAGTCTCTTAAGGTCATGAACAAGCCTAGTGTCTCAATCATAAGCAAGTAAGTAAGAGTCACAAGATGTATGATCATTAAATATACAATAATAAGGCGTCCCAAATATTACATATTCAGCTGATCATGAAGCTAGTCGTTACAAAATGTTAGGACTAGCAAGAGTTTAGTCATACATGATCAACCCTAGGATTTGTCAATCATGTTACAGCACGTAGGCAGACAGTAAGTAAGTGCAATCGAGCTAAACAAGTGCTCGTCGGCTAAACGCCTCAAAAGAATATTTTTACAATAGAACGGGAGAGCCAAAAATAACCTACTCGTTGCCAGGGTTCCGCCTAGTGGCCACCATCTGGCTGGAAAGTCGGTAGATCCTCTGGAGTTGCTCCGAAATCTGGCCACACAAAACCAGCTGGGTCAGACCCCAGAAAGAGCAAGTGCCACGAAGGAGGCTTCACAAAAGAACTAAAACCAGCAATCAGCACAAGATGTAAATATAAATAAAAATAAGGACTGGAATAAAAGGAAACATATCAGGATGATATACGACGAGATAACCATGGAACTATTCAGATAGCCAGGCTACAACCCGTAAATCAAACAAGGACGGAGTTGTAACCCTTCGTCTGAACAGAACTTGAAATTCTCACCATTTATCGGTAAAATAATTACAAGCATTCTGGTCATTCAATAGTCTGGAACAGGGTCAGGGCAAGACTAGACTGGTTAGACTCCATCCAATCACTTCACGACCAAGCAAGAATTACGGCTTGATACTTTAACTAACTAGGGTTGTCACAAGCCTAATTACTAACAAGATGCAGTGAGATTATTCCACAGCCACAAGCCCTGCAGACCATCCAGGTCACCCAGGTCGAGAGATTAGGGTTGAATTCAGGTGGGTACATCGTCCAGGAAACGCATGTACCCTTAAGCAGTTTGAAGGGTGCAACACATGACAGTGTGCTAGAAATGTGCCCTACTCGACGGCAGGCTACAGATCCCAAGCGCGCCCAGGTAACGGGATTGCCTGTAGCTGGAAAATCTCTTCATGACTAATGTATTAATCTAGTTGTTAACCTTAGTCCATTTTAGTAGGTACTCCTGACCGTGGTACTCAGGAGACCCCTCCTAGACATGATGCAAGACAGGACTGGATTATTTGTACAAGCACAATCGCCCACGGTGTCCAGGTTATTTATACAGGTCATGTCATGTCAGATAGCCGTCGCAACAGCTTATCAAGATATAACATGTCAGGTTTATCATGTCAAGTGTACTTGTCAGGAGTGCGCCACGACGGGCCACTATCAGGTCATGTCAGGTCATTATGTCAGGAGTGCACCACTACGGGTCACTATCGTGTCATGCTCAGGTATCATTTCCAAACATATTAAACAAATCCATGATTATCAAGTTCATGACAAAAGGCGTAAGGATATAAAATGGACGTTAAATATCTAATAAAATATCAATATACAGGGCTATAGAAGATCAAGGGTAATCAGGCTACGCTCAAGCCAGGCTACGCTCAGGCTAGCGTACGCTCAGGTCTGCGTACGCTCGAGCTAGCGTACCAAAGGTTCCATACACTTCCAATGGGGAGCGTACGCAAGGGTCAGCGTACACAAGGGCACGCTCAAGCTACAGGTCAGCGTACGCTCAAGCTACAGGTCAGCGTACGCTCAAGCTAGCGTACGCTCAAGACACGCTACCAACAGGCAGCGTATCAAGGCTAGCGTACGCTCGCTAAAGAGCAGCGTACACAAGTCAGCGTACGCTCGCTAAAGAGCAGCGTACACAAGTCAGCGTACTCTCGCTAAAGAGCAGCGTACAGCTCAGTGGCGTAAGCTAAAAAGCTAGCTCACTGTTCACTGTCTTCTCCAAATGGCAAGAACAGCAAGAACTCTAAAGTTGAATCTAAGCTTCAATTGTCCAAATCTTGGTCAAAACAAGTCCGAATCCAACTTTCCAAATGTCAAAATTGGGTAGAATGAAATTTCCCACAACATGGAACCATCAAAACTTGAAAACAAGAAAGTTTAATAGATCAAAACCACCAAAATCCAAAGGTAACTAATTTCTAGATCTACAAAAATTAAAGCCTAAAAAGGGAAAATGACAAGTTCTAATGTGGTTTAGAATCATGAGGAGAAGCTAATGAAACCATCAAAAGGAGTTCTCTTGTGGAAGCAAGTTGCACTTGCCTATGGTGTTCTTGGTTGGTGGAGAAGAGTAATGGTAGGGGAAGGAGAAGTAAATGAGAATTATGGAGGAGAGAGAAGGTTGGTGGGGATAATAAAGAGAGGGTTGTGGTGGAAATGAAGGAGAAGCATAGGCTAAGGTGTTCCACCCTTGGCCCATGATGAACCAAGCATTGGGCCGGCCGAACCAAGCCAACCCAAACCGAGAGTAAACAAGCCAAGCCAAACCAAGGAGATATGCAAATACAAGATAAAATACGTATACGTATTCCAAATACGTAATACGAACAACAGGCATTACAGTTATGGTTTAAGCTTCCAGTTGCCAATTTTGCGACTCGACTTACGCAAGTCCTAGACTCAAAGAAATATAAAAAATACAGAATAAAACATAAGATCCAGACGACCTTGTAGCATAAGAATGGTTGGGAAGTTGCTCTGCTAACTCTATTTTGCAGACTTCACCTATGTCGTATTAAGTCATACCAAGTCATGGTTCGATAAATATCAAAATCAAGTTGACCAATGATCAGTTGGACCAACATACTAGACCATAGAGAAAATAAATGAAAAATCTTAAGAACAAGAAATGTAAAATGCAAAACTGCCACTAAATCCTAGCTAATTGGTGTAAACAAAATGTGTTTGTTAGTCAAACATCTTTCCTTTTACAAGGCATGGCATGACTCATTCAAGAAAATGAAAAGCTTCCAACAGTTCCTTAGAAGCTCATACACTACTGAGAGAACAATACGCATATTCATCTATAATCATGTCCAAAATGATTTGCCTCGACTTTGTTCAAAAACTTAAAACTTCGTGGCAACGTCTACTAATGAGCAAACAAAATATATCAAACCTTGTTTGTTTTCTCATTGTTCGTCTCTCCTCAAGTTTGTATTGACTGAAAGTTGGAAGCCTTACCAGCACAAGCTGCAAAATAAGCTTCGTAAAGCCCTGGAACCTTCTCCTTGTTAGGGATCACATACCTCTCCAAGAAACTCTTGTCGCTCATGAAGAAGTCGCTGGCCTTCACCGCCGGAACCTCACCCCCCTTCAGAACTCTCATAACGGAATGCCGGGGCCTCAGCCTCCTCTTGAGGCTCAGATTGAACATCACCGGGTTGGTGAGAAGGGAGGAGATCTCGAACCCGACCTCCTCGACGAAAAACCCCATCTTCTGTCGAAGATTCTCCTCGGTAAAATTGAACAGTGTCGGATGCTTCTTGATCACAGACATGCCGTCGGCCTCGGACCACCCGAGGGTCTTCAGGAGCTCAAACTTCGCGTCGAACGCCTCTTTACTGTTGCAAGCCACGCAGTGGAGGGCGCGCCGGAACCCGCTCGAGCTGGCGGAGGAGAATCCCAGCTCCTCGGCCCTCTCAAGCAGGGCCCTGAACATTTCGGGTCTCCGGGTCAGGAGCCTGGGGGTCCCGACAACGATGTTGGCGATCTGGCAATCGCTGACCCCGCGCTCCCTCAGTAGGGAGAGGTTCGGCATGACCCTGCCCGCAATGCTGGTGCTCAAGAGGTAGATGTCCCTCCGGCAGGCCTTGAGCAGGTTCTCGTTGGTGCCTAGCAGAGATTGCCAGAACTGTAGCCTCGTTCGTAGATCGGAGAGCCAGAGGGAGCTCGGGCTCTCGGAGACGAGGTCGGCGATCTCGGGTCCGGAGAGCCCGAGATCCTGGAGAAGCGCCAGCTTGGGCTTGAGGGTTCTGTCTAGGTTGGTGTAGAGGAACCTGGGGAACTTGGAGACCAGCTTCGCGACGTGGGCGTCGCCGAAGCCGGCCTGCTTCAAGAAGCGGAGGATGGAGTCCGGGTCGGACGGGGATCTGGTCGTGTGGAGGTGGACGCAGGCCTTGCTTGCGCTCTCCGGGGAGAGGCCGCAGGAGTCGATTAGGTATTGGACCAGGGAGTGGGGTTTGGGGGTTTTGGCGGCGTCGGCGGTGGCGGAGAACCATAAGAGACCATGATGGCAAGGCCAAGAGGAGGTGGATTTGCTTCTCAGAAAATTGAAATGGTAACAAAGCTTATTCATTTTCTTTTCCTTTTGCATGTAAATGGGGGAAGAGAAATAGTCCTGACCTGTTTGAGCAATTGCCGCTATGGTTGTCTTGGCTTGGCTTCTCAACCTTCTTTCACTCCTGTCCCGTGTTTCCAGAAAGGGGGTTAGGGTTTAGTGGTTTTCTCTATTTGTAAGATGATCCCCAATGTTAATTATTTTTTGGGTCCTCCACATCCCACCAATTAAGTAGCGCACTTCAATTTTTTTTTTTCTTCCTATTCTATCCCTCCTCACAGTTGCTTAGCACACCCCCCTTTTCTCTTCCGACCCCTCCTTCTCGGGAAAAACTACGATACCACCATCGGTATCAAGAGTTAGATACAGAATGTCTAATCTGTTGCCATGTGTCCAATATTAAATGCACTAAAATTTGCTACACATTTGTCAGATTCTTTAGATAAGCATCGGATTTAACAAATAAACAATTGTCTTGGACAAAGCCATTTTTAAAACTTTTAAAGTGTGGTCCCCACAAACTAAAACCTAAACAAATTTACTAACTAATCAGCCATTTATTAAAGAGTTTATTTATTTATGTTTCGGAGTAACTCTTGCTCCTGCTTTGTTTGTTTTTTTTCCTTCCTGCACTGTTAAAAGACACAAACTTAAAATTGTTCAGACAATACCTCTTTGTGTACTTTTCTGTTTTATTCTTTTTTTAATTTTTTAAATGAGTAAAAGGTAAATATTATTGCTGGAAAAATGGTATTTACGTCCAAAGGGATGTGTTCCTCAACCCATGAATGAATGAGCAAAAGATTGCCAACAAGATTGTAATCATTCAATCCAGTACAGTATAGAAAGTAGAGATGGAAAGGCATCAAATTTCTATAAGAAGCCTAATTAATCAAAAACTTTCTTACTCATGGTTTCATATGTCAAAAGGAGAAGAAAAGTAGTTTCCAGTTAAAAAATAACAAGATATCACTTCCAAATTCATAACCCAACAAAATATTAGAATGACAAAGAAAAGTAATAAACTGGTCAACATATCAACCATCAGAAATTTTACATGTAGCACATACAGACACCACAATGTGAAAAACAATACCACTATGAAAAATAATTAGTCATGTCCTGTTGCTTTATATACTTTGAGAATGGCTGAGGTACGTTCTTCTGGCTAATCTTTCTCCTTCTGTATCGTAAACCTGCAACAGATACATATATATACTATTATAAATATTGTTGTGGTTCGGTACAACAAAATTATATAGAATATCAAGTTTAAAGCAAAGTAAAACCACCTGTATTCAAAGCTCAAGCCTTCGTGCTGAATAAGTTTTTCTTTTCATATTCAGAGTTTCCTATATATTCCAAAAGTCATAAATGAGATTAGCTAACTAGAAATGATTCTCTTAACCACATAATATAGTATATTTGATTGACAAATACACTTTTAAAACAAGAAATTAAAGACAAATTCAACCTGATTCAGCGAGCCATTATGTTCTCTTCTGGAATGAGTCGCAACATTGATAGTAGTTTGCCCCTAAATTTCAACTATACAAATTAGTACTTGACTCTATAAATAGAATTGTCCCTAAGCCTTAAGGCAAGTCCGAGAAGAAATTGAAATTGTAGTCGTGAAGTCTGGATGCACAAGGCCGTTTAGAGAGAGCAGAGATTTCGTTCCGGTTTGTCAAATAGATTGTAATTAATTTCTACTCGCACATACTATGCAATAAATCCTTCAAATCATACACTATTATATTTGATGTCTCAGTTTTTATACTAAGATATGAGTAGATTCTTAAATTAAGATGTTCTATTACACTTGTGGAGGTAAAACTGCTTTCGCATAAGCAAACAACTATTGTGCAAAATTGCTGACAGTGGATTGTGGATGCCAATATGTTATTCTCGCTAGAATATAATCAAACAACAAGAATTCTTTACTACCAATGCATTTGTTAGCAACCAAAAGAAGCATAGGCTCGATAGCATGCATTATATATATATATATATATATATATATATATATATATATATATATATATATATATATATATATATATATATATATATATATATATATATATATATATATATATATATATATATATATATATATTCTGCAGTTTCGGTCAATACTGATACGGTTTGGCATCAATATCCAATTCTAGTTGATACTAATCGATCCGATACAAAATCTAATGTACTTATTTTAGATTAAAAGTATTAATCCCAAGTCACAATGCTTCTTAAACAAAGTATAAACACCAAATAAAGTGGAAATCACCAGCAGGACAATTATAAGCAATAATGCTCCTCCAAAAATGATTCATACTAGGTTGTGCTTTGTAATTGGTTCACCTGATTCATGTACTGGACATTTCGACTAAAAATAATAGGAATTGATTTTCCATTATGGTACTTTAGGCCTACCTGCAAATAAATGAAAATTATCAACAACAAAAAAATTCACTTTAAATATTACAAATAAACTATGTTGCTTCTAATTAGAATTTAACAAAACAACCACCTGATTAGCAAATGAGACATTTTGGCTAGCAAAAACTGGTAGTGGCTGACGAAATGCAAATTCTCGTATTGTGCCTTGTTGGTTTTGACTCTCAGTTGATTCCTGTCGTACATATATATATATATATATATATATATATATATATATATATATATATATATATATATATATATATATATATATATATATATATATATATATATCAAAATTAATTCATGACTTCGTTAAGGCACAAAATAAATTAAGATTGTGATATATATATGATTGATGATATGATTACCTGGGAAAAACCATCATGGCAAGAAGTTGTTGGAGGTGGATCACTATTTTGGGCTGCACCAACTTTTTGAATATTCTTTCTCTTTGTTGACCCCCTCTCCAAAGCACTCTTAAATCTTTTAGTAGCTTCACCTTTTTTTCTTTTTGTGGCAGGATCTTTCAAAGTTATATGATTGTCTGGAAGATGTATATGACTTTGTATTTCTTCAGTTTGTGATGGCACAAGTATTACTTCTCCTTGAATTTGATCCAATTCTTCTAAGCATGCATTTAGATGTCGTTTAACCACAACTCTAGAACGTTCATCTATAGAACCTTTCACAGCTACAGTAAGAGCTAGATGGGCTAAGTCACTATATCTCATTGTTGAAGGGACTTGATGGTGAGGCATGACACTCTCAACATCATTAATTGCAACACCTGATTTTGCTTCTTTTGTCCACCTCTTCAAAAAGTACTTAGAAGGAATCTCGACAATGCGTCTACTAAGAAATACTCTCAAGGCATGAACACACAAAATTCCTGTAAACTCAAAACTCTTGCAACTGTACTGTATCGTGGAGTCATTAGAGTTAAAACACACAATTTGACTTCTATCATGGTAAACTCCATCTAACACATCCACTTTATATGTGTAAAATTGTCACGACCCGCTCCCGAATAACCGGATACGAGTCGGATACGCCCAGCCTTTGTTGTTAGACACAACAAAGTAAGCTGTACCAATCTAGGGAAACTAACCAGATAATATGAACATGAATGAATCACAGCATCTATATAAATGTGTCCCAACCAGAGTAAAATACAATATCTGAATTTATTACATTCTAACTAGTAAAAGAGTCTGCTAGTCTCAATACATGGAAAGATAATAGAAAAATACTAAAGAAGCACTAGGCTTCTGCAACCTCTAGGTCACAAGCAGCTCCAGCTGGCTCAACAAGGAAAGCAGTATCCTGACCATAGTAGGTGTCACACAAGGCCTCCATCTCACCTGCAACATATCCTATTCAGGAGCGGAGCAAAGTACAGTTCTAGGTAATAAACAATAACATCATGATAAGGAAAGTAAATGCTAAAAGAACAAGAAGAACAAGATATGTAAAGAAAAGAAAGAACATGAACTACTGCTATAAAGATACATGAAAGATCATGACTATATAAAGATGCAGGAAAGATCACGACTATAGCTAAAATCAAGATCAGGATCATAGGAAACTAATGTAAGAACAAAATCCTGAACATGTGTTATAAATTTGAAATACTTCTATGATATGTGACCGGCTTGGGTAAGACCATGAAAGTGCATGAAAAGATCCTAAAAGATCATATAAGGTACGGCTTAGGACCTGCGTGCACTGTGCGAGGCCTAAGCTAAAGATCATGAATAAGTATCCGGGTTTGGTCACATATCTAGAGTATTTCCCCACCCCAAGATACAAGTAAGATCATAAAAGAACAAGCCAGAAAAGATCATGAACGTGTCACAGTGTGTCAACAATAAAGAACAAGAAAATACACTGATCAAAACCATAGAATGTACTTGCCTTGCTCCAGGAAAGTACGAGTAGGTAAAAGAGCTAGGTATCCTCATGTATGTAATAATAATGAGTCCAAGTTGATTAATAAACTGCTAATTGGTTTATCAAAGATTCTAATCACAAATAATTTCTAATATAAACTTAGTTCTAGGATTCCTATAGAGTATCAATATTATTGACTATATTCCAACTAGTAAGAACCCTAATAATAAGTACAGTATAATTCATGATTCTGCTATGAGACAAGTGTACAAAGGTAACTTAAATAATGGTAGAGATTCTTAAATCCTAATTATACCTTAACTTAAAAGTCATGGATGACCCATCCCAAGCCATTGAACCATATCAATTGGTTCACTGAAACATAGATGTAATCAATTTTAAAAAAAAATACAATTTACAATTCAGTCCTGCCAGGCTTCTCCACAGACTCAGATGCTACACATGTTTCTCTTGATAGCTCATAGCCTCAGTCTCTATTCAATATTCTTAATACTGGAATTGGCTTCTCAGTTTGCACTGAGAAGCACTGCTCAGTGTTCCCTACTGAGAACAGTTGAATGAATACCCAGATTTAGGTGAAATATTTATTTGGTCAACATTAATCTAACTTACCCAAATTTCAAAATAAAGATTGAATCATGAGGTGTCCTTGAATCAACTGATATAATATCTCAGATTTCCTGGAATAGAAATGGATTCAATGTCTCAGGTTTGTTCTAAAACAATCTGGATATTATGTCTCAGGTTTGCTCACACAGATGATTCTCAAACTCACGACATTAAGTCTAACTATCCTTGCAACTTGCTAAAGTGAAATTCTAAATGAAATCAACTTTGCCATAGGAAAATCATTTCAACCAATTCATTGAACATATAGCAGAACATCTTCAGTCCTTGAATCCAAACTGTACAACCATGGAATGTTTCTCAGTACCCTGAAATCCAGATTGAACCACAGTCTTGGGTAAATTCTGGAATCCAAGTCCACAACTGAAATCTCAGTTTGGATTAAGATTTCAGGAATCACCCTCCAACATAACACAGTAAAACAATATGTCAATTGACACTAAGGTTCAACTACAACCATTCTATTGTCATCTATCTTGGTTAAACTCAAATTTAGTCTAAGGTTCTTGATACCAATGCTAATCCCTACTCCTGATCAGTAAATACACTACCAGTCATTAAGATTGGATAATCAAACTTCCAAAAAAAAGTTAAATCCTAAACAGGACTGACAGGAACCAGCCTCTATCTAGGACTGATACAGATCATTACCCTAAACAGAGTACTGATTTGAATCCCCCCTAATTAAAGCACTGGTACATCCAGTCCTAACTGCTATCTATTCGCCCAATAATTCCTTCACATCAGTCGAGTCCAGAGATTTTGTAAATTACAATAGCTCATCAACGACATTATCCTGCATCAATACTTCTACACTCCCTACCTGCAACCTAATCTAATACTCCAACATCCATTTCTATTTAAACCGGAGCAATCATTATTTATTAGTAGAGTACCCCAATTTCCTCAGAACAGCACCCAAGTTGGTAAGCTATTCAGCAACAACAGTTAACCAACTTCATGAAAATTCCAAAATGAAAACAGAGATTTATAAATGCTAAAGACATTCCTATCATACTGAATTTCAGAGAAGATCTAGTCATTCCACGAACACCATTCATCCCTCAACAAAACTCATGAGCTTATGTAATATTTCTAAACCACCTACTCCTGACCTTTCATAAAAAAAAAATACTGAAATGGAATAATACGCAAGGATAAGGAATATTACCTGATGATTACTGTCACAACACTAATCTGAGCCTCAACCTCACAATCGACTCAAGCTAAACTCAAATGTATAGATCCAGGATTCTGAACAGGGAGTAAAACAAGGATAACATAGCTCTTGTAAGTTCAGTGTGATATTCTTCAATCTACACTTCACAATCTAGTACCAACCAAATAGGTGACAGGATATTGGAAATCAAAATAAAATCAAAGTACTCACACGATTGATTATTCCGAACGTTCGAGGATTGATTACTCTTGAATAACTTCAAGATCAAAATCTCAGATCTGAGTGAATTGAATCAGGAATTGATCAAGATTTCAATAGATTCGAATCAAAGGAAAATTTATTAACATGAATTTAAGTCTAGAAGATTAGATCATTCGATCCCTTACCAAATCAATTGCCAGAGTATGAGGGACTGTGAGAATTCCTGTCGATCCAGAGATCAAGGTTCCTAACAATAACTTGTAAAGGAAAAGGAAACGATCAGCTAGAGTCAACTACTCACTCAGAGATTCAACAATTGGTAAGATGGAACTTCACCTGGTTAGCACCTAGGTCGAGCCATCCTGCGCCGACGATCAACGTAGCTATGGCTAAACCTCTTCTTTCTCAGCTTCTTCTTCTTCCTCTGGGAACAAATGGTGGAGCTCTGCTCTGTGGAAACTTGGGAAGGAAGAAAGATTTCTAGATTTGGAATGAATGGGAAAGGATGATGATGAGGGCTGCTTAAATAAGCGGTTAGAGAGGGTGAGGAAAATTAGCGCGCTCTCGATTTGTCAGAGGTTGTTACTCCACATGGTCGAGGTGGCAGTAGCAATCGAATTTGAATTGTAAAGGAATCAGCAGGAAGAAATAGAGAACAGGAATTTCCAAATGAACCCTGGTAGTTCAAATAGGTAGAGCAGCCCTTGGGCCTTCTACCAGGCTAAGAAATGGGCTTGTCCAGCCCATGGGTTAAATAGAATGGACAAATATTTTTAAGAGAAAAAAACAATTAGAAGGAATCAAAAAAAAAGAAATAACTTTAGTTATAAGGTATTTAACAATTAAAATGGTTAAATCAAAATAAGATAAGGCTAAAAGAAAATTTAAATTTCAGGGAAGTGGAGTTACAAATACCTCCCCCTTGAAAAATTTGCCCTCGAAATTCAGAAATACATCGAAATTGATTTACGAAACACTCTGAATTATTTATTGAAATTTGAAAATTCAAAATACAAGAATACAATTAAGTAAACAATGTAGGGTAGCGCTCTCGCATCTCATCCTCGCGCTCCCATGTGGACTCTCCCGTAGAGTGGTGTATCCACATGACACGGACAAGCGGAATGGTCTGGTTCTGCAGACGCTTCTCCCTACGATCGAGGATCTCTACTGGCTGCTCCTCGTAGGTCAATCTCGGGCCCACCTCTAGCTCAGAATAGTCCACCACATGGCTCGGGTCTGGAATGTATCGTCGAAGCTGAGATACGTGGAAGACGTCATGCTAGCTGGAAGTGCCAGTCGATACGCCACCTCGTCAATCCGTGCCGTCACGTCGAAAGGTCCGATGAATCTCGGACTGAGCTTTCCGTCTCTGCCGAATCTGATGACGCCCCTAGTCGGTGAGACCTTCAGGAATACTCTGTCTCCAGCCTCAAACTCAAGTGTCCGTCTGCTGCTATCCGCCCAGTGCTTCTACCGATCCTGTGCAACTCTGATACGCTCCCGGATCAGTCTGACTTTCTCAACTGAGTCTACCACCATCTCTGGCCCAAGCAAAGCTCTCTCGCCAACGTTATCCCATGATAACGGTATGCGACATCTCCGCCCATACAATGCCTCGAACGGGGTCATCTCGATGCTAGCCTGATAACTGTTGTTATAGACAAACTCCACTAGGTGTAAATGGTCCTCCCACGAGCCGCCGAAGTCGAGTGCGCAAACCCGCAGCATGTCCTCCAAGGTCTGAATGGTCCTCTCAGACTGCCCGTCCGTCTATGGATGATAGGCGGTGTTGAACTTTAACTGTGATCCCAAGCTCTGCTGTAGACTCCTCCAGAAGTGTGATGTGAAGCAGCTATCTCGATCTGAAACGATGCTAACCGGCACTCCGTGAATCCGCACGATCTGATGCATGTAGATGTCTACAAGCTTCTCGGTTGACAGCCGAACCTTGAATGGAATGAAATGAGCAGACTTTGTCAATCTGTCCACGATCACCCAAATAGCGTCCTTGCCACTGGGGGTACGCGGTAATCCAGAGACGAAGTCCATGGTAATGTGCTCCCACTTCCATTCCGGAATAGGTAAAGGCTGGAGTAGTCCTGCTGGTCTCTGGCGCTCCGCCTTGACTTGCTGGCACACAAGGCATCTGGAAACAAATTTGGCAACCTCTCTCTTCATTCCATACCACCAAACATACTCACGCAAATCTTTGTACTTCTTGGTAGATCCAGGATGTATAGAATACTGCGACTGGTGGGCCTCCTGCATCACCTCCTCCCGCAAGTCCTTGGGCACACACAGCTGGCTCCCGTGCCTCAAGGATCCGTCCTCCGCAATGGTGAAGTCGTCGAGCAGTCCTGCCTCCGTCTGAGCTCTAAGACATTGGATTCCCACATCAAGAATCTGGGCCTCCTTAATCTTCTCTAGCAACCCCGACTGTATCTGCATGTGTATCATCTGTCCTCCATACCCTGGCAGAACAACCTCAATCCCAAGGCTCTCAAGATCCTCTAAGAGATGCCGGTCCATAGTGAGATACATAGCAATAGGATATCGACTGGGAGCGTCCGCTACCACATTCGCCTTTCCAGGGTGGTACTGCAGACTGATGTCGAAGTCCTTCATGAGTTTCAGCCATCTGCGCTGCCTCATATTCAGCTCCTTTTGAGTAAAGACATACTTCAGGCTTTTGTGGTCCGTGAAGATGTCCACTCTCTCTCCATGTAACGCCCCAGTCCCAAAATACGTAGGACTAGGAACGTAGACATGCCAGCTGTATTCATACGAAGTATACTCCAATATATGGAAGTCTCGTATAAATACATAAGCTATAAAATGCAGTAGAACCATAACTAATCTCATCCACACAAAATAAATGAAATAAAGATGTCATATAATGAGAAAGAATTATCTTAATACAATATGTTGGACAGAGACAAATCTACTACCAACAAAATAAGGAAATAAAATTCATGGAAAATGAAATGAGTGGCGAGCGAAGCGAAGACGATCCAAATGCAATCATCCTCGAAGAAGTAGCGAAGATCACGGCTAGAGCTAAAGCACCTGCGAAAGACAATAGCACACACCTGGCAAGACAACCAGGTCCTCAGAGGGACGTAACAAGATACATAATAGCATGCCATATAAACTGAATAAATATTGCTCAAATAAATAAGTAAATCGAATTATAACATGTTCCAACACGCACCTACTGAACGAGCGTACCACCCCCCCAACCAAACAAGGACAGGAGATGGTAAACTAATTCACGGCGACGTATCTTTCCATGCTATGAATCCAATATGGTATCCGGACCCCAACAAGGTTCAATACCTTCTCATCGAAATAGAAAGTCACACCTACAACCAAACAAGGACAAGATGTGACAAACTAATCCGCGATAAGTTATTGTTCCAAGTCACGGTCAGATACAAGTACCTAAACCAAAAGTACTCGTACCTAATGGATAGGGTAGCCTACCGTTCTAAGTGAAATGTTGTTAAGAACAATCCTTTCTACGTATGGGCCCTGGCTGAATAGGATCGGCGTAGTCCCCCTTTGGGCACCAGAGGCCCCAGCAGTAATTATGGGTCATCAATCCCGTATCTCCACCAGAGAGTCCGGGTCACAAGGGAAAGTGCATCGAAGCCCATACGCTAAGGAATTGTCCTCCCCGCCCAATGTCTACTGTGTTGTATCCACAACACAAACCACTATAACCGCTAAGTCAAACTAGCATGCAATCTCTATTAGCGGTTATTCCTATCGTACGGCTTGTACGTACTGGTGGCCAGCCAATCACGCACTTCCGTGTTCTACATGCGACACACAACCTCGTGTTACAACGTGTCAAGGCCAATGAATGCAACACACAAGGTGGTCCCTTAAATCTAGGTTTAATGTGAAAAAAATAATACATAGCAGGAAAAATAAATGAACAATAAGTTCTAACAGTTATGCTATGTATCACAGTTTATTTTGCATAAAGAAAATAATGAAAATGCATGAAATATGAGCTAGAATAAATAAACAGCTAATGGCAAGGTGTCTTGCCTGAGGGTGGTGCGAGATGTAGCAAAATCCGACAGTCAGAATCGTCCATACGAAAGTCAAAATCCACAAGGAGCTCCGGATGCTGAAACAAACATCACGAACGAATTTGGAATAAAAGATATGCCTAGGAAACGCCTGTCCAAAAGTCAAATTCTGGAACAGGGGCAATTCCATAATTTCGGGTCAAAACGATGTCCGCCGTTGGACCCGCTTTGCACCGAAAAACGTGCCAGAACCTACGGTCTCTAAAGTCGTCAAACTACATGTTTACGAATTTATTTTGATGAGATGAACCCAAAGGTATGTCCAATTTTGGATTTCGGTGGTCCGTGCACAAAATTGTCCGTTGAGTGGGATTGTGGGCCCGCCAAAATAGCGTCCCGATCAACGGTCTCAGAATCGGACCAAACTTGGCATACAGGATCAGAAAAATATTTCGAGTCCAATGGCGCAAGTTTCATCGCGATATGATGAGCGTGCACAAAGTTGTGACTTAATTTGCAAAGGGTCGATACGGGGGTATCTCGACGGATACGCACTGATTTCGTCGCGCATATGCAACGAAATCAGGTTCTGTCAGTTCCCACACGTCGACAACATCTATACGCGCCTTTCGATGCATATAGTACGCGACCACGTCGCCCGGTTTGTCGGGACAGACGCCGTATCGGGGTGTTTCTCTACTTTTTGAAAACAGAATTTACAGTTTTTCGGAAAACTTTAACAACGTGTAACTTTCTACATACTAGATGAAAAGTGAATCCAAAAGGTGCGTTACAATCTCGGTTAGGTTATCTTTGAATGCCTTCAATTTGTTTTTACGAAAGCTTAATGGACAGCAAGAAAAGTGGCCGACAAGTTGGTGTTTCAAAACAGTTTTTAATATTCAGAAAAGTGGGTTTTTCTCCAACTTCGTCTCGATTTTTCGAGCAAGTTGGATGGCCATGTCAAAATCCATCTGGGGGATCTCGAAGAGGGTCAAGTCTACTTTCCAGAACATTTTACGGATCAAAAATCGGAGTTACGAGTAAAAGGTTACGTCGTAGGGAAGTAGGGTACCTTGAGTGGAAAAACTGCTCCGTGGGTGACGCGGGGCTGACTTCCGATGCTCCGTTCGTCGTGCACACAACTCCGTTGCTGGTGAAACTAACTCGTAGGCGAAGAGGGTATAATAAGCCTCAACTTTCGTTTTGGAAGATTAGGGTTTTGAGGCTTGTGGAAAAAGTTACATATGTAACAAGTTTGGGCTTAACCTAATACTAATAGGATTTACAATAAAGTCCAAATGTGCTCGGCTCACGGGATGGTTGATGAGTGCTGCTTAGCAGCTCACGGAATAAAGGAGCTGGGTGGGGCCGCCCACCAAAAGTGGTGGTCTGATTGTTTTGTTTTGTTTTTTCTTTTTCTTTTTCTTTTTCTTTTTTTTCATTCTTATTCATTTCTTTTCTAAATCTTTTTAAAATCTTTTTAAATATAAATATTTATAACTATATATGTACATATCTAGAAATATACCAAAAATCTATTTAAAATCCAAATAACAATTTAAATATTATCTAACCCAATATTGAATATAAATTTAAACGTATCTACATAAATTCAATTCTCAATAATACACTCAAAGTAATAATAATATTTGAATAGGAAAGCATATATATTAAACCTCCACAAAATAATTTTAACAATAATAAATTAATAAAAATTGCTCCAATGAGTGAACTTTACCGCTCACCCATGTATGGGTCCAGAAAATTTGTACCATCTTGTAAGATATTATTTTATTAATAAAACATAAATTTTGTACCAAAAGTCAATAAATATTCAACAAGTCTCAAAATTATTTAAAAATATTTGTACATACACAAAATATTCCTATATGGCCACCTTAGTCACCCCACATGCTCACATGGGCTTAAATTTGGTCCAGGCCCAGTTCGGGCTGAATTGGCCAAACCGGATCAAAAAAAAATATAAATAAAACCATGCATTGCATACATTTATTTTTTAAGTCTAATAAAATAATAAAAAAGTAATTAAAAATTAGGGGGTTTTACACTCCATATAGGTAATGCTTCCACAGTTTCAAGGCAAATATGACTGCTGCAAGCTCCAAGTCATGTGTGGGATAACTTTTCTCATGGGGCCTCAACTGTCTAGAAGCATACGCTATAACCTTCTTGTTCTGCTCTAGCACGCATCCCAAGCCTTTTCCTGAAGCATCGCTGTAGATGACGAATCCTCCTGATCCTGATGGCAAAGCTAAAACTGGCGCTGTCGTGAGTCTTCTCTTCAATTCTTCGAATGCTGTCTGGCAGGCGTCGCTCCAGATGAACTCCTCGTCCTTCCGCGTAAGCTTCGTCATAGGCTCTGCTATCCTGGCAAAGTCCTTCACGAACTTCCTGTAGTATCCTGCTAGATCCAGGAAACTACGAATCTCTGCTACTGACTTGGGAGGTGCCCATGCTTCCACTGCCTCAATCTTCTTGGGATCTACAGAAATCCCCTCTCCAGTCACGACATGCCCTAGAAACTCCACTCTGTCTAAGAAAAACTCACATTTCGAAAGTTTCCCGTACAGCCTCTCCTTCCGCAGAATCTCCAAAACAATCCGCAGGTGCTCTACATGCTCCTCCTCCGTCTTAGAATAGATCAGAATGTCGTCAATAAAGACTACGATAAACTTATCCAAATACTTGTGGAAAACCTTATTCATCAGGTTCATAAACACAGCTGGGGCATTGGTGAGTCCGAACGGCATCACTAGGAACTCATACTGGCCGTATCGGGTGTTGAAGGCTGTCTTCGGAATATCCTGCTCCCGCACCTTCATCTGGTGATATCCCGACCGAAGATCAATCTTAGAAAAGACCTTCGCTCCACTAAGCTGATCAAACAGCTCATCAATCCGCGGCAAAGGGTATCTATTCTTGATGGTGATATTGTTGAGTACACGGTAGTCAATGTACATCCTCACCGTCCCATCCTTCTTGGGCACGAAGAGTACCGGTGCTCCCCAGGGTGAAGCACTGGACCGAATAAATCCCTTGCCCTCAAGCTCATCAATCTGCACCTTCAACTCTGCAGCTTCCTTCGGGTTGATCTTGTAACAGTACTGGGACTTCTGATCCGGGCAATAGGTCGATGCTGAACTCCACATCTCGATCTGGCGGCAATCCTGGCAACTCCTCGGGAAAGACGTCGAGATACTCTACAATCAGCGAATGCGACAACTCCTGATCTTCTGCAACAGCTCCGAAGTAGACTCCCCCTGGCCTCTCTGCAACTCGTCTGCTGATCTCGAACGGTAGAACTCCTGGTGGGCTGAAGATCACCTTCCCTTCATGGCAGTCTATTACGGCAAACTGCTCGCTCATCCAGTCGATGCCGAGGACTACGTCGAATCCGGGCAATGGCATCACTAGAAGTCGTGTCCTAATCTCTCTTCCAACAATAATGATAGGGCATTTCACCATCTCACTGATTGGCACTACCCCTCCTCTTGTCATGATCTGACAGTTCCTCCTAGTGGGCTTGGGTGTGAAGCCGTGTCTATGCAGAAACTCATATGATACAAAGCTATGGGTGGCTCCAGAATCAAACAATGCAATGGCAGGGAAAGAATGTAAGAATATAGAACCTGTGATCACATATGGCACTGCATCGTCCTCCTCAACTGAAGCCATGACGTAAGCACGTCCCTGCTGTGCTCCTCCTCTCTGCTGCTGCTGCTGCTGCTGTGCAAACCTCTGCTGCTGGGGTGGTAGAGCTCCTCCTCTCTGGGGTGCAGCAGGTAATGCTCTGGGTGGTGCAGCCGGTGGTCCTCCAGCTCCTCGGGGTCCTCCTGCTAGTCTAGCTGTAGCCTGAGCGCAGTCCCTCATCTGATGTGCATCGGATCCGCAGAAGAGGCAAAGTCCCAACCTCTTGCGGCACTCGTCGATATGGTGTCCAGGGCGATGGCAATAGGCACAAGGGGTCGCCAGATGCTGTCTCTGATGCTGATGTGCAGGAGCACTGGCCTGACGGTGATGCTGCTGTTGGGGCCTCGTCTGGGTCTGAGTCTGAACCCTCTTCGCTGGTGCCTGGAGACTGCTGCTGCCCACGTCCCGGTCCCTCTTCAGCCTTAGGTCCGCCTCCTTTTCTACAGCCTGAGCAATCTTCAGAATGCTCGCATACGTCATCGCCTGACTGATCGCCACCGCATGTCACAGCTCTCTGGTGAGACCCTTCTTGAATCTCCATGCTCTGTCCTCTGGCTCTCTAATCAGGTTCTCAGCAAACCTGCTGAGTCTGGTAAACTTCGAAGTGTACTGCGCAACCGTCATCGTCCCCTGCTGCAGCGCCTCGAACTGTATCCTCAACTCATCACGCTCCACCTCTGGAAAGAATTTCTCCTTGAACTGTGTTTTGAAAACTGTCCAAGACACTCGGGGCTCCGTCAACTGGGGGTCCTCCCGGTACCAAGCTCTCACCAAGTCAAAGAGTCGCATGCTAGCCATTGACACCTTCTGGTCCTCTGGAATGTTCGCCATGGTCAAGGTCCTCTCTGTATTCTCCAGCCATTCATCTGCATAGATGATCCCCTCGTCGCCCCAGAAGTCCATCGGGCAAAGATTTTGGTACTCCTTGGCTGTCCTTGGTCTCTGTCACGACCCGCACCCTAATTAGGGGCACGAGAACGTGGGTACGTCCAGCCTACGCCGCAGTGTCGGCGGTAGAACGCTGTATAGGTCATCTATAACAACTAACATCTAACAATAAGACATATAAACCTGTCATCTCCGCACGGAGGTATAACATAACATCTCAACTCTATATCTCAAACACAAGTCTAGGAAAGATAGAACATGATATGGAATCAGATGAAAGGAAGAACTGAATATATATAGAGTTAACACACCACACAAAGTAGATGTCCAACACAAATAAGTACAAGACCTGAAATATAACTAAGTCATAACTAACAATCGGAACAGTCCGATACAAAATGAAAACTGTAAACACTAGACTAGACTAGGCACCCTCTACTGAGCTAGATGCTCCTCAGGCTCCTGAAGGTCACCCTCATGTGTCCCATAGAAGGTAGGACAGTCACCATCATCATCTGTAATATTTTCAACAGGCCCAGTCAGGACAGGAACGAGCACAATACATCTCACGCAGTTCATATCAGGTTAGGAAATGTAAAGCATGCATAGAGTAAGATACATGAACTGTAAAGAATATATGTAAAACGAGAGAGATTTGATAACTGGAAATATCTATATATATGATAAGTAAGAACTGTAGGTAACCTGTGATTTAGAGCATGATATGGTTATATAAACGGACTTAGGACATATACAAGATTTCACAAGATTTCACAAGAATTTGTACAAGATGGGATTTGATCACATAACCATTTCCTACTCACCCTCCCCAATCAATACACAAGGATCCAGTCAAGTTACGTTACTTTGTACAAGAGATTTTTATCATGTTTGCTCACGTGATCATGAGAGTACAAGATTGCACAAGAGTATACATAAAAGCGGTGTACATGAAATACAAGATGTTCGTGAAAAGCACATGACAACTGTATCTGATGCACCCCGAGGGAGATAATATCGCATAACAAGATCCATATAGTACTAATCCATGATAATGACGTGACAGCATCATGTAAAGTAATCTAAAGCAAGAATATAAGTCCTAACAAGTATGAAAAGATCAGAGAATGTACTCGCCTGTCACCCTGTATGACTGATATGAATAGATGTCCGAACTGGTGTCACAGAGTCCTATTTAGAGTAAAACAGGTCACAACATATCCACAATGGTAAAAATAGAGTATACAATACATACTACATGATTCTAGGTCAATCTGGTCAAAAGTCAACTCTTGGTCAACTCTAAAGTCAAACTAGTCAAAGTTAGGTCAACACTAGTCAACTAGTTAGGGTTTTAGTCAAACTAGTCAAACTAGTTGTTTTAGGTCATTCCTAGTCATTTCTAGGTGAACTAGGTCACTTTTGACCTAAGGTTGACTTTGGTCAACCCTTAGTAATCAAAGGTCAACATGTTGGTTTTTGGCCATTAGGGTTAGCCCCAAGCCATTGGCTAGAAATCCTAGGCCATAGGCTAATGATGGGGTTTTCATATAAACCTATAACTAGGAGTCATATATATATATATATATATATATATATAACTATATATATATATATAGATACACACTATCTATCACCACCCAATATCAATACAAACCCATATACTTATAATACACTATACATACATAAAGAGACCTAATACAATATACATATATATCAATATATATATATATATATATATATATATATATATATATATATATATATATATACCTATATATATAACTCATACATATACTATATATATATATAGAGACAAAGGGAAAGAGAGAGAGAGACTGAATGAGAGAGAGAGGAGAGAGAGGGAGAGGTCTGGAATAGGGTCAGGACAGGGGGGGGTTCCAGGAATTCTGGAACCAAAGGCTCCCCCAAACACACACACACACAATACATATATACACACATATGTATATATATATAACTACACACACACACCACCAACTCTCCCCAAAATCGACCCACACCCTCAAATACATATATACTACGTATATAGATACAAAAAACATACCATACAATGTATAATTCAGATCAAAATTAGGTTCAAAACTCGGATTTGCAAAACTGGATTTATCCTAAAACCTGGAAAATAGGGACTGTGAACTAGAAACTAGGTAAACTCGATTTCACCCACGAAACCAAACTAAGACTCGATCCTATGGGTTGGTAATTAACACCCCACACATACACTAGTGTCCTAGGTGCCTGACACGACACCACGACACGGTTTCACGTGTCCAATCTCACAAAAACACTACACGGGTAAATTCCTGACACTCAACGCGTGCACAGCGTCGTGCACGTGTGCAAGTCGAGCTAGGACACGACACACGCAACCTTGGGTCTCGTGCACGTGTCAGTAGCTAGGGTAGGTCTAGGGCTTTGTGTCTAGCACCCTGAAATGGGTCAACACCGTGTCGTGTCCGAGTTCTCAACCCGTATCAGTGGGGGTTTTTCCCGCGTGTGTACAGTGTGCGCGTGCCAGTGAAATTTCAGTGCAGGCCCGAGAACTCCCTCGATACTCCACCATATCACCTGAAATTTTGTGGGTAGCCTGACAGTCATGGCCCCCACGTGTACACCAAATTTGGTGTGTCCAAGTGTCGTGTACAGGGAGAATTTCGTGTCGGGTAGCAGGGCATGGGTACGGGGCCTGTGCGCGTGTGTGCGTGTCCATTTTGGACACGAAAACTTCCAAACTTTGACTCAGTCCAAATGATTAGTGATATACATATAATAACTTAATTTTCCATTCAATTAGAATCTAAAATTAACATAATTTACTTCTCACAAACATTTCATCGAACACCCTATTTAAACACCGATACGTGTCCGATACGGACATGAAAACACTTCTAAATTCCACCAAACTTTACCCACAGTAGTGTTAGTCCTATATGAATGCATTTATGAAGGAAAAACAGGAATTTGACTAAGTTTGTGAGAAAATACCTATTTGTGCAATCCAATGAAAATTAAGGAAAATGGGAATGTGTGATCTTCAACTTGATGATGTCCAATGCCTCCAAATCCTTGATTGCTAGTTCCCCTTAGTACCCTAGATGTTGTAGGGTCCCAATGCAAGAGACTAGAGTGAATTTGGATCAAAATAGCTCAATTTATGAAGGGTTGAAGGAATGGGAATTTTTCTAGGATTAAATTCATGTAAATTGTTCATGAATTAATTCAATGGGATTTTATAGAATGTGGGCTGCCAAGGGGGGTAGGGGAGGTGTCCTTGGCTTTCTTCTAGGCTAAGGCTTGGACTTGTGTAAAGGGGTTGGATATTTGTAGTGATTTAAGCAAAATATCAAGAATAGTAATATCTAGATATTTAACTTACTTTAACCTATGACTAAATATCCATCCTATAGCTTCTAGGTTAGTGGCTAACCTCTAGTTTAGGGTGGAATAGGTTAGGGACTAGTCATGGTACTCAACCATGATTAAAATAATATTAAAATCACATAATCACAAATAAAGTCTAGTAAATTACCAAAATACCCTTTAGGCTAAAAATTACTAATTTGGTGTTCTAAGCCTATGGCTAAGCTCTCATGGTCATGGCAACTTCTAGGTTAGAGAAAACTAGGATTTATACTAAGTTATACTAACCAAAATCACAAAGTCGTAAGTCATGACTTAGAAAATGGTTTAATCACACTAATAATCACCAAAAATCATATCCTGACTAAAATACTATTAATTAATAATAAAAATAATAAATTTTCAAAAATCCCCAATTTCAGAAAACTGGGTGCTACAGTCTCGGTCCTCGCGGTGCTGGAGGTGCTACTGGTGCTGGTGCTGGTACTGTCGGCTCTCTGGTCCTAAGCGCGTCGATGACAGTCGCTATGAACTGCGTGGCCTGCTGGTTCTGGGACTCGCGGAACTGAGCAGCCTGGTGGTTTTGGGCCTCCATAAACTGCTGAAACATCGCCATCACCTGGGTGCCGTCGAATATCATCGTCGGTAGCAGTGATGGAAAGATAGGAGGCGCTGTCGGAAGCTGATTTGCCGGAGCATCGAGTGCGGGCTGCTCCGTGCTGCCTGCAACTCCAGAACTGCCTGCAACTCCAGGCTGATCTGCGGTCTTCCTCGTAGTGACCATCTGCATAAAAAGAAAACTTGTTGAATGACAAACCCTAAAACCTAACAAACAATGTTTCTATAATAATAAAGCACCTGAAAAACATGATAAACCTGGTATACCCTTAATTCCCAATTTTTCTATGCTGTGTTCAAGTTTTCCTAGTATAAATCAAGTCCCCCAATAGTACACTAAGTCCTAGGTACCATTAGGATAGACCTGCATGGGCCACCACTAAAAACATGTCACGACCCGCTCTCGAATAACTGGATACGAGTCGGACACGCCCAGCCTTTGTTGTTAGACACAACAAAGTAAGCTATACCAATCTAGGAAAACTAACCAGATAATATGAACATGAATGAATCACATCATCTATATAAATGTGTCCCAACCAGAGTAAAATACAATATCTGAATTTATTACATTCCAACTAGTAAAAGAGTCTGCTAGTCTCAATACATGGAAAGATAATAGAAAAATACTAAAGAAGCACTAGGCTTCTGTAACCTCTAGGTCACAAGCAGCTCCAGCTGGCTCAACAAGGAAAGCAGTATCCTGACCATAGTAGGTGTCACACAAGGCCTCCATCTCACCTACAACATATTCTATTCAGGAGCGGAGCAAAGTACAGTTCTAGGTAATGAACAATAACATCATGATATGGAAAGTAAATGCTGAAAGAACAAGAAAAACAAGATATGTAAAAAAAAAGGAAGAACATGAACTACTGCTATAAAGATACATGAAAGATCATGACTATATAAAGATGCAGGAAAGATCACGACTATAGCTAAAATCAAGATCAGGATCATAGGAAACTAATGTAAGAACAAAATTCTGAACATGTGTTATAAATTTGAAATACTTCTATGATATGTGACCGACTTGGGTAAGACCATGCAAGAGCATGAAAAGATCCTGAAAGATCATATAAGGTACGGGTTAGGACCCGCGTGCACTGTGCGAGGCCTAAGCTAAAGATCATGAATAAGTATCCGGGTTTGGTCACATATCTAGAGTATTTTCCCACCCCAAGATACAAGTAAGATCATGAAAGAACAAGCCAGAAAAGATCATGAACGTGTCACAGTGTGTCAGCAATAAAGAACAAGAAAATGCACTGATCAAAATCATAGAATGTACTTGCCTTGCTCCAGGAAAGTACGAGTAGGTAAAAGAGCTAGGTATCCTCCTGTATGTAATAATAATGAGTACAAGTTGATTAATAAACTGCTAATTGGTTTATCAAAGATTCTAATCACAAATAATTTCTAATATAAAATTAGTTTTAGGATTCCTATAGAGTATCAATATTATTGACTATATTCCAACTAGTAAGAACCCTAATAATAAGTACAGTATAATTCATGATTCTGCTATGAGACAAGTGTACAAAGGTAACTTAAATAATGGTAGAGATTCTTAAATCCTAATTATACCTTAACTTAAAAGTCATGGATGACCCATCCCAAGCCATTGAACCATAGCAATTGGTTCACTGAAACATAGATGTAATCAATTTAAAAAAAAATAGAATTTACAATTCAGTCCTGCCAGGCTTCTCCACAGACTCAGATGCTACACATGTTTCTCTTGATAGCTCATAGCCTCAGTCTCTATTCAATATTCTTAATACTGGAATTGGCTTCTCAGTTTGCACTGAAAAGCACTGCTCAGTGTTCCCTACTGAGAACAGTTGAATGAATACCCAGATTTAGGTGAAATATTTATTTGGTCAACATTAATCTAACTTACCCAAAGTGCAAAATAAAGATTGAATCATTGGGTGTCCTTGAATCAACTGATATAATGTCTCAGATTTCCTGGAACAGAAATGGATTCAATGTCTCAGGTTTGTTCTAAAACAATCTGGATATTATGTCTCAGGTTTGCTCACACAGATGATTCTCAAACTCACGACATTAAGTCTAACTATCCTTGCAACTTGCTAAAGTAAAATTCTAAATGAAATCAACTTTGCCATAGGAAAATCATTTCAACCAATTCATTGAACATATAGCAGAACATCTTCAGTCCTTGAATCCAAACTGTACAACCATGGAATGTTTCTCAGTACCCTGAAATCCAGATTGAACCACAGTCTTGGGTAAATTCTGGAATCCAAGTCCTCAACTGAAATCTCAGTTTGGATTAAGATTTCAGGAATCACCCTCCAACATAACACAGTAAAACAATATGTCAACTGACACTAAGGTTCAACTACAACCATTCTATTGTCATCTATCTTGGTTAAACTCAAATTCAGTCTAAGGTTCTTGATACCAATGCTAATCCCTACTCCTGATCAGTAAATACACTACCAGTCATTAAGATTGGATAATTAAACTTCCAGAAAAAGTTAAATCCTAAACAGGACTGACAGGAACCAGCCTCTATCTAGGACTGATACAGATCATTACCCTAAACAGAGCACTGATTTGAATCCCTCCTAATTAAAGCACTAGTACATCCAGTCCTAACTGCTATCTATTCGCCCAATAATTCCTTCACATCAGTCGAGTCCAGAGATTTTGTAAATTACAATAGCTCATCAACGACATTATCCTGCATCAATACTTCTACACTCCCTACCTGCAACCTAATCTAATACTCCAACATCCATTTCTATTTAAACTGGAACAATCATTATTTATTAGTAGAGTACCCCAATTTCCTCAGAACAGCACCCAAGTTGGTAAGCTATTCAGCAACAACAGTTAACCAACTTCATGTAAATTCCAAAATGAAAACAGAGATTTATAAATGCTAAAGACATTCCTATCATACTGAATTTCAGAGAAGATCTAGTCATTCCACGAACACCATTCATCCCTCAACAAAACTCATGAGCTTATGTAATATTTCTAAACCACCTACTCCTGACCTTTCATAAAAAAATACTGAAATGGAATAATACGCAAGGATGAGGAATATTACCTGATGATTACTGTCACAATACTAATCTGAGCCTCAACCTCACAATCGACTCAAGCTAAACTCAAATGTATGGATCCAGGATTCTGAACAGGGAGTAAAACAAGGATAACATAGCTCTTGTAAGTTTAGTGTGATATTCTTCAATCTACACTTCACAATCTAGTACCAACCAATATGTGACAGGATATTGAAAATCAAAATAAAATCAAAGTACTCACACGATTGATTATTCCGAACGTTCGAGGATTGATTACTCTTGAATAACTTCAAGATCAAAATCTCAGATCTGAGTGAATTGAATCAAGAATTGATCAAGATTTCAATAGATTCGGATCAAAGGAAAATTTATTGACATGAATTTAAGTCTAGAAGATTAGATCATTCGATCCCTTACCAAATCAATTGCCAGAGTATGAGGGACTGTGAGAATTCCTGTCGATCCAGAGATCAAGGTTCCTAACAATAACTTGTAAAGGAAAAGGAAACGATCAGCTAGAGTCAACTACTCACTCAGAGATTCAACAATTGGTAAGATGGAACTTCACCTGGTTAGCACCTAGGTCGAGCCATCCTGCGCCGACGATCAACGTAGCTATGGCTAAACCTCTTCTTTTTCAGCTTCTTCTTCTTCCTCTGGGAACAAATGGTGGAGCTCTGCTCTGTGGAAACTTGGGAAGGAAGAAAGATTTCTAGATCTGGAATGAATGGGAAAGGATGATGATGAGGGCTGCTTAAATAAGCGGTTAGAGAGGGTGAGGAAAATTGGCGCGCTCTCGATTTGTCAGAGGTTGTTACTCCACATGGTCGAGGTGGCAGTAGCAATCGAATTTGAATTGTAAAGGAATCAGCAAGGAGAAATAGAGAACGGGAATTTCTAAATGAACCCTGGTAGTTCAAATAGGTAGAGCAGCCCTTGGGCCTTCTACCAGGCTAAGAAATGGGCTTGTCCAGCCCATGGGTTAAATAGAATGGACAAATGTTTTTAAGAGAATAAAACAATTAGAAGGAATCAAAGAAAAAGAAATAACTTTAGTTATAAGGTATTTAACAATTAAAATGGTTAAATCAAAATAAGATAAGGCTAAAAGAAAATTTAAATTTCAGGGAAGTGGAGTTACAAAAATGAATCATTCTCACTTTCAAGCTGATCAAAATAACATATTATCTCTCTCATGCCTTCCTGAAATGTTTTAAATGCCTTCCTGGTATAAATTTGTGATGCTTGCTTCTCTATCGGAGACCTTGATGTCAAAATTGGTTCACTTTGCTTACTTCTAAAATCTTCTTCTATTTCTCTTAGACGCAAATTTGACACTGCTTTTTCATACTGGGTTATAAAGTCTGTAATACATAGAGTGGCCTTAAGATAACCCTTCAATGAAGCATTAATACTCTCACTGCGTTGGGTTGTTGTCATTCCTGCACAAAAGTGCTCCCTTCCATAAACTAGTGCCCATTTCTCTCGAATTTCATACAACTTGCTCAACCAAGTATTATCAGATAGCTTATATTTGTCAATCATAGAATTCCAACATGACATAAATTCTTCTTCTGTTTCAACCTTGTAGATGCAGTTCTTAAAATCTGTTTTAAAATGTTTGTTGCATTCATACACATGTGAAAGATGCTTAGCTGCATTTTGATATATATGCCACAAACAAAGACGGTGATATGCATCCGGCATTACTTGTGCTATTGCATTAGATATTGCTTGGGCTTGATCAGTGAAAATTGTTTTTGGTTGTTTTCCAGACATTGCATTTAAAAATGATTCAAACAACCAAACGAAAGATTCTGTTGATTCATCAAGCAACGATGCACATCCAAAAATAACTGTCATTCCATGACGATTAACCCCGACTATCGGTGCACACGGCATGTTATACTTGTTTGTTCGGAAAGTAGTGTCGAAACAAATGGCATCCCCAAAATAGTCATAGTCGATTTTAGATTTCGAATCTGCCCAAAATAAATTACACAATTGGTTATGCTCATCTACTTGGATAGCATAAGAGAATGCTGGATTTTCTTTCATCATGCGTCGAAAGTAATTCAAAGCCACTTGAGCATCCCCTTCTTTGTATATTTCCCTTCGTCTTTTATAATAATAATTGCTACAATCTTTTTTTGAAAAATTTAAATTTTGTGCCCCTCCATGTTCTGCACTAAAAG